>CAUYLG010023330.1:0-17017 GCA_963573385.1 Cacajao melanocephalus | reverse complement strand
GTTTGTATTTCTGTGGAATCTGTGGTGATATCCCCTTTATCATTTTTTATTGCATCTATTTGATTATTCTCTCTTTTCTTTTTTATTAATCTGGCTAGTGGTCTATTTTGTTGATCTTTTCAAAAAACCAGCTCCTGGATTTATTGATTTTTTGAAGGGTTTTTTGTGTCTCTATCTCTTTCAGTTCTGCTCTGATCTAAGTTATTTCTTGTCTTCTGCTAGCTTTTGAGTTTTTTTGATCTTGTTCCTGTTGCTCTTTCAATTTTGATGATAGAATGTTGATTTTAGATCTTTCCTTGGTTTCCATGTGGGCATTTATTGCTATAAATTTTCCTCTAGACACTGCTTTAAGTGTGTCCCAGAAATTATGGTATGTTGTGTCTTCATTCTTGTTGGCTTCGAAGACATCTTTATTTCTGACATTGTTTCGTTGTTTATCCAGTCAACATTCAAGAGCCAGTTGTTCATTTTTGATGAAGTTGTGAGGTTCTGAGTGAGTTTCTTAATCCTGAGTTCTAATTTGATTGCACTGTGGTCTGAGAGACTGTTATGATTTCCATTCTTTTGCATTTGCTGAGGAGTGATTTACTTCCAACTGTTTGGTCAGTTTTAGAGTAGGTGTGATGTGGTGCTGAGAAGAATGTATAATCTGTGGATTTTGGGTGGAGAGTTCTGTAAATGTCTGTTAGGTTTGCTTGGTCCAGGTCTGAGTTCAAGTCCTGGATATCCTTGTTAATTTTCTGTCTCGTTGATATGCCTAATATTGACAGTGGAGTGTTAAAGTCTCCTGCTATTATTGTGTGAGAGGCTAAGTCTCTTTTTAGGTCATTAAGAACTTGCATTATGTATCTGGGTGCTCCTGTATTGGGTGAGTATATTTTTAGGATTGTTAGCTGTTTTTGTTGCATTGATCCTTTTACCATTATGTAATGTCCTTCTTTGTCTATTTTGATTTTGTTGCTTTAAAGTCTATTTTATCAGAGACTAGAATTGTAACTCCTGCTTTTTTTTGGCTCTCTATTTGCTTGGTAAATCTTCCTCTATCCCTTTCTTTTGAGCCTATGTTTATCCTTGCATGTGAGATGAGTTTCCTGGATACAGCACACCAACGGGTTTTGAGTTTTTATGCAGTTTGCCAGTCTGTGTCTTTTGGTTGGGGCATTTAGCCCATTTACGTTTAAGGTTAATACTGTTATTTGTCAATTTGATCTTGCCATTTTGATGCTAACTGGTTGTTTTGTCCATTAGTTGATGCAGTTTCTTCATTGTGTCAATGCTTTTTACTATTTGGTACATTTTTGGAGTGGCTGGTACTGGTTGTTTCTTTCTATGTTTAGTGCTTCTTTCAGCAGCTCTTGTAAGGCAAGTATGGTGGTGATAAAATCTCTGAGGAATTGCTTGTTCGTAAAGGATTTTATTTCTCCTTCGCTTACGAAGCTTAGTTTGGCTGGATATGAAATTCTAGGTTGAAAATTCTTTTCTTTAAGGATGTTGAATATTGGCCCCCACTCTCTTCTGACTTGTAGGGTTTCTGCTGACAGATCCACTGTGAGTCTGATGGGCTTCCCTTTGTGGGTGACCAGACCTTTCTCTCTGGCTGCCCTTAGCATTTTTTCCTTCATTTCAACCCTGGTGAATCTGAAAATTATGTGCCTTGGGGTTGCTCTTCTTGAGAAATATCTTTGTGGTGTTCTGTGTATTTCCTGGACTTGAATACTGGCCTGACTTGCTGGGGAAGTTCTCCTGGATAATATCCTGAAGAATGTTTTCCAGCTTGGTTTCATTCTCTCTGTCACATTCAGGTACATGTATCAAACGTTGATTAGGTCTTTTCCACATAATCCCATATTTCTTGGAGGCTTTGTTCATTTATTTTCACTCTTTTTTCTCTAATCTTGCCTTCTCATTTTATTTCATTGAGTTGATCTTCAATCTCTGATATCCTTTCTTCTGCTTGGTTGATTCAGCTATTGAAACTTGTGTATGCTTTGCGAAGTTCTCCTGTTGTTTTTTTCAGCTCCATTAAGTCATTTGTATTCTTCTCTAAGCTGTTTATTCTCATTAGCATTTTGTCAAACCTTTTTTCTAGGTTCTTAGTTTCTTTGCATTGGCTTAGAACATGTTCTTTTAGCTTAGAGAAGTTTGTTATTACCCACCTTCTGAAGCCTGTTTCTGTCATTTCATCAGACTCATTCTCCAGCCTTGTTCCCTTGCTGGTAAGGAATTGTGATCCCTTGGATGAGGAGAGGCACTCTGGGTTTGGGTGTTTTCATTCTTTTTGCTCTGGATTCTTCCCATGTTTGTGGATTTACCTACCTGTGTCTTTGTAGTTGGTGACTTTCAGATGGGGTCTCTGAGTGGATGTCCTTTTTGTTGATGATGAAGTTATTTCTTTCTGTTTTTCAGTTTTCCTTCTAACAGCCAGGCCCCTCTGCTGTAGGACTACTGGAGGTCCACTGCAGACCCTTCTTGCTTGGGGATCACCTGCAGGGGCTGAAGAACAGTAAGGGTTGCTGCCAGTTTCTTCTTCTGATATCTTCGTCCCAGAAGGATACCTGCCAGATGTCAGCCTGAGCTCTTTTTTATGAGGTGTCTCTTTGGATATACGGGGGTCAAGGAGTTGCCTGAGGAGACAGTCTGTCTCTTATAGGAACTCAAGTGCTGAACTGTGAGCTCCATTGTTCTGTTCAGAGCTTCTGGGGAGGTACGTTTAAGTCTGCTGCAGGGGAACTCATAATCGCCTTTTTGTCCCAGGTGGTCTGTCCTGGGAAGGTAGAGCTTTATTTATAAGTTTCTGACGTGCTACTACCTTTTTTCAGAGATGCCCTGCCCAACATGGAGGTAGCCTAGTCACAGTTAAACATTTTTAAATGTGATGTTTTCAAGACTTTGTCCCCCCAGGTATTTCTCCCCACCCTTCTAGTTAAAACCCAGTTGTCCATTCAACAGCTGCTGAGCCATGCACTCATCTTTGGAGCTCTTCCCTGCTTCGTGGTTAGCATAACCTATTTCTTAGGACTTGCTGAGAATTTGAACAACAAATAATATTTATAACAGAATTGATTGGGTTTTCTTCTTTTGTAAAATATTTTCTCCAAGTAGTTTAAGAGTATAGTTTGAACTGAATTGACCTGATTGACATTTGAAGTTGCTTGTTTTAGTTACATTTTGGGAAAGCCAGGAAATAAGGTATTTTATAATTTTATGCCTCAATAGTAATATAAAACAATATTGCAAAGTTATTTACTGAGCAATTATTCTGTTTTAGGGTCTGAGCACTTTATAGATACCATGCCATTCAGTTGCTTCTGAAAACAAAGGCATAAAGTGCAATTATCAGCCCATTTAAAAAACAACGAAACAAAAGCTTAGTTTAAGTAACTTCCCAAGGTCACAGATAGTAGATGACAGAGCTTGATTTTTGATCCAGATGTACTTGACTCCAAAGCCTGGGTTCCTAACCTCTATAGAGCCTATTCCTGGCTATCTACCTCTGAAAACAATTGGAAATTCAAATTTAGGTATAATTCAATTATGTTTAATTGTTTGTTATATAACCAGGTTGCTTAATTGCGTAGTAAAATTTCCTGTTTAATCTACAAATTATAATTATATTTCAAATGGGTCTTTTATTGGCTCGCTTTGCTCTCAAAGTACATTTTTAAAAAAAGATAAATGCCAGTGAAACGAAAGGGAAAGAAAGCAATTTACTGGGCTTAAAAATCAATTAATTTGTTTTTCAATTATACCTTTGAAAATCACAGAGCAATTTTCGAATACTCTTTTATGGTCTAAAAGTATCAAATTATGTAATTTGTCTAAATTTTAAGAAAATTATCAGGATAGCTTTACAGTGAATTTGTCTAAATGACATTTTTTCCAAATAATTTTTATTCAAAAATCATTTCATTAATGCTTTTTATAAATGTCATTATTAAGGAATATATTAGCTATTTATTTGTACTTTTACTGAGATGTAGGCAAATGACTAGCAAAAACTTAGGTAGTAAAGAACCCTAAACCTGTCAATTCTTGCTGTTTATCAAGTCTTCAAGATCTGAAGGGCACCTGGCCAGGCGCTGTGGCTCATTCCTGTAATCCCAGCACCTGGGGAGAACAAGGTGGGCAGATCACCTGTGGTCAGGAGTTTTAAACTAGCCTGGCCGACATGGTGAAACCTCATCTTTACTAAAAATTCAGGTATTAGCTGGGCATGGTGGTGCATGTTTGTAGTCCCAGCTACTCAGGAGGGTGAGGCAAGAAATCACTTGAACCTAGGATGTGGAGGTTGCACTGAGCTGAGATTACACCACTGCACTCCAGCCTGGGCAGCAGAGCGAGACTCTATCCGAAAAAACAGAAAAAAAGATTGAAACAGCAGCTTTAAATAAATCTCTTGCTATTTTCCAATGATGATTGGACAACTCTGTGCCATCTGCCAGGGGTGTTGTGAATTATGCTTTAGATTGCAGATTCTCCAGCAAAGTCCATGCCTTGACCATCTCATTTGGTTTAGGTTTTTGCATGTGAATGTCATCACTCAAGTTCAACAAAATCATCAGAATCCTAATATTTTGTGTTGCTATTATTCCCAGAATGGGTTTGCATCAAAGCATATCAAATATCTGTATTTTATTATTGTGTCATTTATTTAAAAATGACATGAAACAGAGAATTGGCATCTGTCCAAAATATGGAGGGTTTTAATAGCTTTGGAACCATTTCATTTCATCAGAGCTTTTTTTTCTCTTTAGCTTTTTCTTAATAGATGTAGTAAATTGCACTCAGGTTATTGACAAGTCACAAAATAACAATGTTGATGACATTTCCATACTATTTATCAAACCTATGCATGGTGAACACATTCTTTTTGCAGTTCTGTAGGAAATTAAAAATACTTTGAAACACTTTAAAATTGTTTAGAAAATTTGAGTCAGAGTGTGTAAGTGGATTATTCTCAAGGAGGAGTATGTTTGTATGTTTTCATGCTTTTTCCTTTCCTTAATTCTAATGGAGAAGAAGGAAAAAGAGAAAAGTAGATATATATTATTCTTGCTTTATTAATGTTGCCATTTATACAGAAAATGCTTTTATAAAAGCTCAAAACAAGCCCAGAAAAGAGGTTAAATGAGAAAATAGGTATTTGGAATCTTAGGTTAAAACCATACTTAACATATTAAGTTGTATACAGTAGTCAGCACTTTAAAAAATGTACTATGCTCTTCTAAGAATTTTCCTTTTTTTTTTTTTTTTTTTTTTTTGGAGACGGATTCTCAATTTGTCACCAGGCTTGAGTGCAGTGGCACAGTCTTACAATTTTGGCTCACTGCAACCTCCACCTCCTGGGTTCAAGTGATTCTTTTGCCTTAGCCTCCTGAGTAGCTGGGATTACTAATAAAGTGAAATATCCTATCAGTGAGAAGGCTGAACAGAGAAGAAACATTTGAGGTGCTGCATACCTTCTTAAAGCTTTTGATTTTAATCTTTCCTTTAAATTGTAAGCATCTGCGAATTTTTTTTTAACCTTTGTTTATGTTTGCTGGGTTGGTCATGGCCTGTTTGCCCTCTGATCCACTGTAGCCTTTCCTTGCTTGGCTTTTCTTCGACAGTAAGGGAAACACCTGTAGGCTGCTTTATCCACAAGATGTTGGCTTCCAGTTGGGCGTGGCAAATGGGAGGCTGAGTGGGAATTGAGAGGGCAGTGGAGGAATAGGGCAGATTATCCCCAGCCTACTCTCTTCCCTATTCTCACCCTGTTTTATCTCAGTTAGCTGCTTCATATACTCAGTGGCTCCAATTTCCACCCAACAGGCTCACTGCTGCTTTAGCTACTGTTGTGTGATTCCGATCCCTGGATGCTGAGAATATCACTTCAAGGAGTGATATTCTGTCAAGGAGTGACAGTGGCTTCCTTCTGTGCAAATGTCCAGATTGACTCTTTGTCCCATGCTTGACTTCTTCACTCTTCCAGACGCCACTGTAACCAATTACTTTTACTAAATTACTTCTATTTTAAATACTTAGAATGATTTCTGTCTTCCTGAATGGCCCCTGAACAATTTACTTGCCAGGACCTTGAAAAGGAGTTTAAGAGTTTTCTATACCCTAGCACAGAGGTGCAATCTATTCATTTGGGGATAACAGGTATACTGAGTTGAGTAGTTTATCCCTCAAATTTATGTCAGCCTAAAACCTCAGTATATGACTTTATTTGGAAATAGACTCTTCGTAGAAGTAAGTAGTTAAAATGAGGTCATACTGAATTAGGGTGGGGTCTAAACCCAATGACTAGCGTCCTTGTAAGAAGGTCATGTGAAGAGTCAGAGATATATACAGAGAAAAGCCAAGTGAAGGAAGATGTGGAGATCACAGTGATGTGTATACAAGCCAAGGGACACCAAGGATTGCCAGCAACCACTAGAAGCTAGGAGAGGTATAGAACAGATTCTTCAGTGCTTCCAGAAGAAACTCATCCTGCAACATATTGATTTCAGATACTTGGCTTTCCGAAGTGTGAGAGAATAAATTTCTGTTGTCTAAAACCACCCAGTCTGAGCTGTTTTGTTATGGTAGCCAAGAAACCAATGTATAAACTACCCTTTGTGTTAGTATTATTGTAATTCTTATTATCTTATTTATGTTAGGCCCATTTTCCTAACATAAATAAGGAAGTCAGAATAAAAGAAAAAAGTCAGAATAGAAGAAAATTTTTGCAAAATGTTTTTCCCCATGACTGGGAGTAGGTAATTGCATGATTGATCTAATGAAAAGTAAGTGATGACATTAGTATAGGATGCTGGCATGAAGTTTCCCACCAGGCACATTGATATAAAGACTTGCCAATTCCCTGGCATGGTGGCTCATGCCTGTAATAACTTTGGGAGGTTAAGGTGGGTGGTTCACTTGAGGTCAGGAGTTTAAGACCACATGGTGAAATCTGGTCTCTGCTAAAAATACAAAAATTAGCTGTGTGTTGTGGCAGGCACCTGTAATCTTACCTACTTGGGAGGCTGAGGCAGAAGAATCGCTTGAACCCAGGAGATGGAGGTTGCAGTGAGCTGAGATCACACCATTTGTACTACAGCCTGGGTGACAGAGCAAGACTTTGTCTCAAAACAAAACAAAACAAAACAAAACAACAACAACAAACAAATAAACCAGAGATGGAAGAATTGCCAGTCCAAGTAATCTAATGTAAAAATGTATTTCTATAAGAACACTGTTTTGAAACAGTTATGTAATGATACATACAAAAGAATATATGCAACATATCCAAGTTACATATGTAAGTTATGAAGCATAATGAGCCAGGAACCTATCATTGAATTTATGAATTGTAGTAGAGGTTGGTAAATACTTTCTGTAGAGGACCAGATAAGAAATATTTGGGTTTTGTGGACTAGATGGAATCTCTATTACAACTATTCAAGTCTGCCTTTGTAGCATAGAAGCCACTATAAACAATATGTACATGAGTGTGCTCCAATAAAACTTCACAGAACAGGTGTCAGGCCAGATGTGACCCATGGCTATAGTTTGCTGAGCCCTGATCTAGAACATTGTCAACGCATATCTTCAGTACCCTTCTCCTGTACCCTTGCTCTGATCAGTAACTACTACTCTGATGTTAATGTTATTCTGTTCCTTAAACATTATATTATTTTATTTTGTTTTTAAGCTTTATTAAAATTCATTTTAAAAGAAAAAAGTCAGAATGGAAGAACATTTTTGCAATCTTTCCATCTGACAAAGGTCTAATATTCAGAATCTACAAGGAATTTTACTTTACAAGAAAAAGCAAACAGTCCCATCAGAAAGTGGGCAAAGGACATGAACAGACACTTCCTAAAAGAAAATGCTTATGTGGCCAATAAACATATGAAAAACAGCTCAACATCACTGACCATGGAAGAAATGCAAATCCAAACCACAATGAAATCATCTCATACCAATCAGAATGGTGATTATTGAAAAGTGAAGAAATAACAGATGCTGGCGAGACTGTGGAGAAATAGAAATGCTTTTACATTGTTGGGGGGAATGTAAATTAGTTCAACCACTGTGGAAGATAGTGCGGTGATTCCTTAAAGATCTAGAACCAGAAATACCACTTGACCCAGCAATTTCATTACTGGGTATATACCCAAAGGAATATTAATCATTCCATTGTAAAGATACATGCTTGTGTATGTTTATTGCAGCTCTATTCACAATAGCAAAGACATGGAATCAACCTAAATGTCATCAATGATAGACTGGATGAAGAATATGTGGTACATATACACCATGGAGTACTATGCAGCCATTAAAAGAAACAAGATCACGTCCTTTGCGGGGACATGGATGGAGCTGGAAGCCATTATCCTCAGCAAACTAACACAGGTACAGAAAACCAAATACTACATGTTCTCACTTATAAGTAGGAGCTGACCAATGAGAACACATGGACACAGGGAGGGGAACAAACACTGGGGCTTGCCGGGGAGGGTGGCGGGAAAGGGAGAGCATCAAGAGCAAATGCATGTGGGGCTTAATACCTAGGTGATGGATTGACAGGTGCAGGAAACCAGCACGGCACATGTTTACCTATGTCACAAACCTGCACATCCTGCATAAGTATCCCAGAACTTAAAAATGTAAAAACGTCAAATTATACATGAGAGAGTCATTCATGGTTTTAAGTCCATTGTTTTCAATACTGTTACATATTTTTAATATTAATATTCTATAGTTTTTCATTTTGCTGTTTTTGGACATTTGGATCATTTGCTGTTATTTTTTGCTAACATTATGAACAATGTTGCTTTGTGTATATCTTTTTGCTCATGTGCGCATTTATGGGCCATATACCTGAGTGTGGAGCTGGTTAATGGTAAAGCATGCCCATCGTCAATTTTATAAGAAATAGCTAAAGTGCTAAATTGTTTTTTAATGTAGTTGCAGTAATTTACATCCTGCTAACAATACATAAAAATCTCCAGGATTCCACATTGTTGCCAAAACAATATCGCTAGACTTCTTTTGCTAATTTTTGTGAGTATGAAATGATATCTTGATTTGGTCTTAATTTACATTTCCAGGACTACTAGTTAGGTCAAAAGTCTTTCTCTGGCCTCTTATTTACTTTTCTGTGAAATGCCTCTATTTTCTTTTATGTGTTTATATTTCATTGGCTCATGTGTCTTTTCCTAATTGATTTGCAAGAATTTTTATAGATTCTGGATACCAATCCTTTATTGATTAAAATAATAGTATAAAAATTATTCTCATGTAGTTATCCTTTAATGGACTTTAGTAAGATTTAACAAATTGAATCTGAACATATTTTGAACTTAATATCTAAGAACCTTGTATTTTTGTAGTTTGAGTAAATGGATTCAATTAAAGACATTCTACTTACTGGTAATAAACTAGGTTTTAATGATAAAAATGGAAATTCTTTATAAAGTAGTATACAGATGAGAAGTTGGAATTGAGTAAATAATAGTGAACTTTATAATACGTAAATGTTATAATCATAGAAAATAAATTTATTATATAAATATATAATATGAATTTTAAACAAACATTACCATCATGTAATAATATGTGATTATTATATTATTTAGACATATAATGTATAGCAAATTTATATAACTAATACAAAATAAATTTATAATAGTAGACAAATACTAGCAACATTATAATAACAGTAAAATGGTGAATTTTATTCATAGTTTACCTTTGCATATATTTCCTAGATTATCATAGGTTTAGTTTTCCTGAGAGTAATACGATGATTATAGCTCCATTTACTAATGGCATCCTTTATAAAGTATGTTGCAGCATATTTCAGTTTTATATCCTGATTTCAGCACAATGCCAGGAATATTAAATGTTATGATAATTGCTATTTTGGCAAATGAAAGAAGTTTGCATGACATACCTAAGTTAGAAACCTGGAGACCCATGGTTCTGTAGTCCCAATTTGTGAAATCAGGACTTCCATTAAGAAATTATGCAGAGTTTGAACTGAATAGCTATGAATTTTTCTCTCCTCTGCCTCTTCAGCATTCATTAAGCCAAATCCCTATACAGTTGTTTAACTATTTAGAAATTAAACATTGACATTATCAAAATTATATTACTTTCTAGACGTGATTTTTTTGCATAGATCAAATAAAGAGATAATTCTCATCTCCAAACTTTGTGATTGTACACTAGATGGCAACTGACTATTAATATCATGAGGCTTAGTCAAATCAGTTTTGTAGATGGCAAAACGACCTACAAAAACCATTTTTCTTAAGTGGTACGTCAAAAACCTCCATTTATTTTCATATTGCTATGTTGTGATTTGATATAGAGAAAATTTCATAGATTTGCTCCTTTCTGAATAACAAGCATCTTCCAGTGCTGGCTACCTTCCCTTGGAACTGTTCCTCTTTCATCCTCTGTGTTTTCAGCCCACATTGTCTTGTTGCATTTCTATGTCTGCCAAAAAGATGTCTGCTGGAAGAATTATTTCATAAATCTTTGCTTAATATTTCAGCTCATCTATTAAGCCCAGCAGTGTTATCTCACAGAAACAGATCCATCTCTATAACTTTTGAAATTTCTCTACTGACATACTCATCTAAAAAAAAAAGAAACAAATTATTATTGTTCAGCTTAATGAATTACCACAGAGTATATAACTACCATCCAGGTAAAAAAATGGGAACATTGCCAATACTAGAGAAGACCCTTTAATGTCCTTTCCCAGTCTTTCTGCATTCTCCCCCCAAAATAACCACAATCTTCACCTTGATCTCTAGCATATAGTTTAAGTTTCACCATTATTATCTTTGGTATATTTATGTAATCAGAATCATTTTAAGATATTATTTGGGTCTCATTTCTGCTGATTAATATTAAATTTATGATATTTAATCATATTTTTGTGACTAGCTGTAAGTGAATTCATTTTATATATTTTGTTATACAAGTGTAAGACAATTGAATCTACTTCTTTTGGACATTTGGATTATTTCTAGTTTTTGCTATCACGAATTATGCTACTATGAACATTCTCATACATTTCTTCTGGTGCACATAAACAAGCAGTTTTGTTGGATATATACCTAGAACTGGATTCGCTGAATGATAAGAAGAGCATATGCTTAACTTTAGTGAACAATGCCAAATAGTTGTCCATGTTGGCCTTACCAATTTATACTTTTCCCAGCACTGTATGACAGTTTCCATTTTTTCACATAATCAACAAAATTTGGTGCTGTTGGCATTTTAGGATTTACCATTTGGGTAGGCGTCTCGGTATTTCATTGTAGTTTTAATTATAATATTCCCAGTGACTAGTGATGGTAAGAATTATGCTAAGCTTCATTTCTCATATTTGTTATTATTAAAAGTCAGTCTCTTATATGCAATGTTAAACTGTAGTTGTTATTTTGTAATCCAGTTTGACAATATTATGCTTTTCCTTGGGGTATTTAATTCATTTACATTTAATGCAACTTTGAAATAGTTGAGCTTAAAATGATCACACTATTACTATTTTCTGTTTTATTCATATTTTAATGTTTCTTTTATCTTTCTTTTGTATTTACTATTTTATTACCTTTTACTATATTAATTGAATGTTTATACATTATTTTAGTATCGTTTATTGGTTACTATAGAAATTATAATATGTATCACCTCCTTATTATACACTAATGCAAAGTATTAATTTTCATATTTCCCCAGTACTGGTGAAGCCTTAGAATCTCTAAAATCTTTTTACTCACTTCCTACCTTTGCATTATCTTCTTTTTTAAATCTTTCTACATATAATTAAAATTTTACAAAATATCATACCCTTATTCATATGTTATTTATATAGTATTCACATTCATTTGTATACATTTACATACTCCCAGTGTTTATTTGTATGTATCCTTACTGGTGATCTTTACTTCATTTTGTATTTCTGTATTTCCATCTAGAATAATTTGTATTTTGCTTGAAGAGTTCTCAATTTTTCTTTTGTTTATGACTGGGAAATGAGTGAACTCAGTTATTGTCTACACATTTGTTCATGTTGACTTTCATTTTTGAATGTTAATTTCACTGGATATAGAATTTTAGGTTAGCAGTCATTTTTCTCAGACCTTTGGAGATGCCTTTTAATTTCTTTCTTCTTTATATTATTTTTGTTAAGAGGCATGCTGTCATTTTTATTATTGTTTCTTTGAAGGCAATGTTTTCCCACCTTATCTACTTTGAAGGTTTATTCTTTAGCTTTGGTTTATCCTGCTTTGGGTTCATGGAACTTCTTGGAAACTGTGTATTAACATCTTACATTAGTTTTGAAATTATCTCATCTATTATATCTTCAAATTGTTTCTGCCTCATTCTTTCCTCTCATTTAGGGACATCAGTTATACATGTGATAGATTTTAGGAGCATTTTACATTGAACTGCTATTCCCTGTTCTGTCCCCTAACCCCACTATTTTTTTATTTTGCAATGCTTAACTTAATATTTTTATTTACAGACTTGTCAGTCTACTCTGTGTTCTGCTGTATTCAGTCTGTTATTAAACTTACCAATAATATTATTTATTTTGTACATTCTACTTTTCTATTTTCAGTTATAGAGTGTCCATTTGAACCTTTTTATAGAGTCCAATTTTCCATTAAATTCCATTCTTTCACTTATTTGTTCCATATTTTCATTTATTTCTCAAACATATTACAGTTGTTTTATAATACCATTGTCTGCTAAACTTACATTTGGATTATACGTCTGTTTCTATTATCTGCTATTTCTCTTTTTAATAGGTAACATTTTCTGACTTCTTTCCAATTATAATAGTTTTTTATTACATATTGATCGTTTATATATGTTGGACATAAAAAGAATTGAAGAGATTCCTGATGTTGTAAACTTTCAGCAGAGAGAGTTCTTTCTGCTTTCCTCTATTCATCCAAATTCAATCAGTCCAATTAAAAACTGAGCTGGGTAGGAGCTGAGTTTGAATTTTAGCAGTGCACAGTCAACTTCTGGTTCATCTTTACTTTGAAAATGTGGCTCTCTCAGACCTCCTGTAGAGCTTGGTTTGTTTTATTTGTCTCAGGTGTAAATACTATAGAAGTTCTAGTTCTTTACTTCAGAGCCCAAATCTCTAGGCTTACACCCTGCATATCTTCAAAATGTGGCAGATATTTGAAGATAAACCTGACAGTGTGCTTGAAACAAGTTTTGTTTCTTAACATTAGTAAAATAGAGAGAATTTCAGTCTGCTTATAAAAAAATTTGACCTGTATCATCTTATTTCTTTACAAAATCAAAATGCAGAAAATGTCTTATAAACACATCAGCTATTGTTTCAATTCCAAGTTTTTAATTTGCCACGCTACTTCCTCTATGATTACTAAAAGTCTTTCTGGCTTACAGTTCTCTCATTAGAAGCTTTGTGCTTAGGCAAGCCTGAAGCTTGCACAACCCAAATCATTAGTCTACAACTGAAATTAGCTTATGTTTCATGAAAACAAAACAAAACAAACCCAAAACCCTGAAAACCATAAAACCCCTGGATATTATTAGATTAGCTTCTCTCAGAAAGTTTCCCCTCTTATACACTTCTTAGAATTCTCCTTAGATTTTTATTTCAAATAACTCTTTTTGTTGCCATAGATTTCTAGTAACTTTAAAAGTATGATTTGGACAATTTACATATCTTTTTTTCTAGTTATTGTTTCATGAGCATTGGCCTGCTATGAAACAGAACATTATATCTAGAAATTAAGGTTTGAATGGATTGATTATTTTTATTGCTCCATATTTTTCCTACCTATTAGCTTTTTACTTATATAGTCATTCTTCTATTTCTTTAGTTGTTACTTGGGATATTATAGTACAGATTCCGGAAAATGCAAGGTGTTTCTGCTATCTATTTTTGTATAACACAAACTGCCACAAAATTTAATGCCTTAAGCCAACAATTATTTCTCATGTTTCTTTGGCATCTGGGCTTACCTGGGCAATTCTTATTTTGTTTTTTTATATGGTTCTAATTAGATAATGAATAGGGCTAGTGCCTACTGAAAACTTAACTGGGCTAGTTTCTGTTTTCTTTAAAGAAGAACAGATATATCCTCAATATTTTAATGTGTTTTCTATTTTTAATGGGCATGTTGACATCTTTTATAATCTGATCATGAAAGATAGTTATTGGAGGGAATTGCTTTTTATTTTTTCCAGCTTTACTAAGGCATAATTGACAAATAAAATTATATATACTTACGTACAACATGATGTTTAATTTATACATTGTGAAATGATTGAATCTAGCTAATTAGCATATCAATAACTTCATATACTTATTTTTAGTGAGAACATTTAAGATCTTTCTCAACAGTTTTCAGGTATACAGTACCTTATTATTAATGATAGTCACCATGCTGTAAATTAGATGTTCATAACTTATTCATCCTATCTAACTGAAACTTCCTACTTTTTGTCTAACATCTCCCCATTCTCCATCCATTCCCCAACCAGGATAGAGATTCCTGATAGCTTACTCATGTGGTTGGCAGTTGATGCTGGTCTTCAGCTGAGAACTCAGCTGGAACTGTCAACTGTGTAAATGCATTTTTATGATCAAAAAGTTCTTGGATAGTAAATAACCTCCAAGGATACCCTCCTCAATGAATCATATTTCCCTGTATTTTTTTTTTTTTTGAGATGAGTTTTGCTCTTTTTGCCCAGGTTGGGGTGCAATGGTGAGATCTTGGCTCACTGCAACCTCTGCCTCCTGAGTTCAAGTGATTCTCCTGCCTCAGGCTCCTGAGTACCTGGGACCACAGGCATGCACCGCCATGCCCAGCTAATTTTTGTATTTTTAATAGAGATGGGGTTTCTCCATGTTGATCAGGCTGGTCTCGAACTCCTGACCTCAGGTGATCCACCTGCCTTGGCCTCCCAAAGTTCTGGGATTACAGTCATGAGCCACCATGCCTGGCCTATTTCCCAGTGTTTACAGCATTGTGTATTCCCTTGTCTCTGAGCCTACCTTACCCTAGAATTCCATTTTTGCCATTAGAATAGGGCAGACGCAATGCTGCATGACTACAAAGGCAAGGTCACAAGAGGCATTTCAGCTTCTACCTGTCTCTTTGCGTGTTTTTCCTTGAGATGTTCTCTCTCAGAATTCAGTTAACATTATGTAATAGACCTAAGTCAGGTAGCAAGGTCATGGAAAATCCTTTGAGTGGAGAGTCCCTTCTATGACAACGGAAACAAAAGAATTATGTGAATTTTTTTCCTTCTTAATTGTTCTTAAAATCCCTTATCCTGAAGTTTATGCAGTTTTATTTGGGGCTTATATTGGTAGGGTGAAATGTTTTTCATACCAAGATGATGTGAAAATATTTCTGGTAAGAACTGGAAAGCAAACATATCCACACAGCCTCATGCTTACTATTCAGTGCCAAGCCCTTGAAGTTGTGCCTTCTATCTCATGTTCTTTAATATATTGCATTGGAATAATCTATTTAAGTTTCTATTAATAAGTCCATAGTATAAAAAAATCTTCCTCAAGAATGTTGACCATTCTTACTCATCTTCCATCCCCGGCACCTAAGCATGACTGTCCTGCAGTTAGGACTCAATAGATGGTTATTGATCTGAACTGAAGCGAAGTACAAGCTGTGGATTTCAGGTTAGTAAGCCTTCTAAAGTTTGCTTTTTTTTTTTTTTAAACAGTGTAGGTCCCATGGTTCTTGGGTATAAAGAGATAAATGTAAATAAAAGAGAGTGTAAATACTTTCTTTAACTGTAAGTACAAATTATCTAGCATTATCTGGTATGAAACAGGGTTTAATTCAGTATAAAATTATTACAATGATCATTAAGTAAAAGAAAAAATGTACATTAAGTTTTCAGAAAAAAAGCAGTCACTGTATTTTTTCCACCCATCCTATTTCTTTTGCTGCATATCTTCCTTTCTTCTAATTTTTCTTTTTTCTGTTCATCATCATCATCATCATCATCATATATAATTGATCACCATCTAGCATTAAGTTTTAGAAATACAAAAAGGTTACATATTGAGGTAAATATTTGTTGATCACTTATTATTTGTTAGGCACTACTTTAGGTTCTTGTGATACAATAATGAGCAGAAGTAGATGCGGTCACTACTTTCATAGAATTTATGAGGTAATCACTGTGCTTTATTGAGTATGTGAAGTACAAATGGAAAACACTACTGATAGGCTTCATTGATTCGGAGTAAGTCATCATTGCTGAAGACTTATGTCATTAGGTCCCAAGGTAGAGGTACGATTTGAATGGTGGCATGGTTTATAAATAGGAAGATACCTTGTTTAGTTATTAATAAAATCCTTGGAATTGTGACCTGTTTGGAGATGAGTAGTTTATTTTGATTGGATCAGGGACTTTGGCATGGGTTTAATGGTAGATAGGCTTGAAGAAGTAGGTGAAGGTTAGATTATTAAGAACAAATACCATTTCTGTTGTTGTTGTTTGTAGGATAAAAGGGCCAAGTTAGGCAAACTAATGTGCCTAATGTGATAACATATAGAGTCAAGCAATGGAACCAGACAAATATGAACACCACTTTTGCCATATTCTTTTGGTTAGCAGCAAATCTCAGGCTCAGCCTACACTTATGGGAAGGAGATTATGCAAGGGCATAAATAGTATCTTACCTTGTCTGTAAGATAACCTTGAGAATGAGAAGGCACCAAAATGGAGGAGAAAGGCCTAGACTTACAAAAGGGCACAAGAAGACTTCTGGGGGTAGAGATCCAAGATGGCCGATTAACAACAGCTCAGGATTGTAGCTCCCAGTAAAAGTGCAGAAAGCGAGTGGACGCCTTACTTTCAGACGAATTTTTGTTGCCCACAGACTAGGAGATTCCCGGCGGAGGAGCCACATGGGTCGCCAGCGCGACTTTTTTGGCCGGCGTGGCTATTTTGCCGGCGCCCCAGCACGGCGCTTCTCGGCGCGGAGTATACGGGACGACTC
>CAUYLG010023329.1:0-56724 GCA_963573385.1 Cacajao melanocephalus | reverse complement strand
CCTTCCTGTCTCCATTGTTAAGCACAATTATTGGCATAAAAGAGGTTTTTAATACCCATTTTTAGACTGCATTCTAGCCTGGGCGATAGAACAAGAATCCCGTTCTCTCTCCCTCTTTCTCTTCCTCTTTCTTTCTCTCTTTCATTCTTTTTTTTCTTTCTTTCACTCTTTCTTTCTTTTCTCTCTTTTTCTTTCAAAAAAAAAAAAAACCTAGACGATGGATTGATAGGTGCAGCAAACTACCATGGTACATGTAAACCTATGTAACAAACCTGCACGTTCAGCACATGCATCCCAGAACTTAAAAATAAACAAACAAACAATAACAATGGAATATTATACAGTAGTCAAAAGAAATGAATTCAGTGACGTACAATATATCTACTTCAAGACTCTGATTCAGTATTTCAGGGAGGACCCTGGCATCTCCAGTCTGATGCATACAGACCATCTCTTAGAACACTTCTCCAGCTTTGTGTACAGCTCTCTGCTTTCCTCTCATGTCAGGCAGATGCCCCTCCCCAAATATGCTTTTTAAAAGTCAGGCTTATTGAGTTACTATTTACATACATTAAAATTCACCCTTTTTAGTGTATAGTTTTATGAGTTTTGGCAAATGCATAAGTCATATAACCATCACCACAATCAAGATATAAAACAATTCCAATCCCAGCCAAAATTCCTGCATGCCCCTGTGCAGTCAACTAATCTCAGCAGTCCCAGGCAACTCCTGATCTGTTTTGTCTTCATTGTTTCATTTTCTAAAAATGTCATGTAAATGGAACCATATAGTATGTAACCTGTGGCCCGTTGAGTTTGGCTTCTTTCACTTCTATAATGCATTTGGGATTCACCTGTATTGTTGCATGCATCAGCAATTTGTTCCTTTTTAGAGCAAATTGTACTACATGGTATGGATATACCTCAATTCATCAGTTGAGAGACATCTGACTGATTTCCAGTTTTTGGTGATTATGAAAAAGCAACATTCATACATTACAAACATTCATATACAGGTTTTTGTGTAAATATGTTTTCATTTCTCTTGGGTAAATAAGTAACTAGGAGTGAGATTGCTGGGTCCTACAGTAAATGCATGTTTAACTTTATAAATAACTGCCAAACTGTTCTCCAAAGTGTTTGTACCATTTTGCATTCCCACCAGCAAGGAATGAGAGTTGCAATTGTTCTATATCCTCACGTACTGGTATCCCATTGTAGTTTTAATCTGCATTTCCCTAATGACTAATGATGTTAAGCATGCTTTCATGTATCTATTTACTATCCATATACCTTCTTTGGTAAAGTGTCTGTTCAAATCTTTTGTCTGTTATGTTATTGGGTTGTTTGTTTTCTTATTACTGAGTTTTAATTGTTCTTTATATGTTAGGGACAAAAATACATAATCAGTTATTGTTTTAAAATATTAACTCTCAATCTATAGCTTTTCTTTTCTTTTCTGAGACAGAGTCTCACTCTTGTTGCCCAGGCTGGAGTGCAATGGAGCAATCTCGGCTCACTGCAACCTCTGCCTCCTGGATTCAAGTGATTCTCCTGCCTCCTGCCTCAGCCTTCTGAGTAGCTTAGATTATAGGCACCCACCACCATGCCTGGCTAATTTTTGTATTTTTAGTAGAGATGGGGTTTCACCGTATTGGCCAGGCTGGTCTCGAACTCCTGATCTCAAGTGATCCACCCACCTTGGCTTCCCAAAGTGCTGGAATTACAGGCATGAGCCACTGTGCCTGGTCAATCTATAGCTTTTCTTTTCATTTTCTTAATACTGTGTTTCAAAGAGTAGAAGTGTTTAATATTTGTGAAGTCCAGTGTATCCAATTTATCATTTTATGGATTTTGCCTTTGGTGTGGTATATAAGAAATCTTTGCCTAAGTCAAGAACACAAAAATTTTTCCCCTTTGTTTTCTTCCAAAAGTTTTATAGCTTAGGCTTCATATTTAATTTTATAACCCATTTTGGGTTAATTTTTTTACATGGTACAAGGAATGGGTTAAGGTTCTTTTTTTTCTTTTTATATAAATGTCCAGTTGTTACAGCACAATTTGTTGAAAAAATTATGCCTTCTCCATTGAATTGCCTTTGCACCTTTGTCAAAAATCAATTGACCAAGTATGTGTGGTTCTATTTCTAGACTCCTTATTCTGTACCATTGATCTCTGTGTTTATCTTTTTTGCCAATACCACATGGTCCTGATTACTGTAGCTTTATACTAACTCAGATACTAGGAGTCCTCCAATGCCATTTTCCTTTTTCAAAATTGTACTAGCTATTGTAGTTCCTTTGCCTTTCCACAAACTTTAGAATCAGCTTTTCAATAGCTACAAAAAATCTTACTGAGATCCTGATTGGGACTGCATTGAATCTATACATCAATTTGGAGAAAATTAATTATAAAAATATTGAGTCTTCTAATCTATGAACATGGCTAATCTTTCTGTTTTAGGTCTTCTTTTAAGTTTATTCTTTAGTGTTCTGAAGTATTCAGCATTCATATGTTGCAAATATTTGTTAGCTTTTATACCCAAGTATTTAATTTTTGGCATTATGTTAATGGTATTTTAAAAAATACTCAATTCCCAATTGCTCATTTCTAATAAATTGATTCCATTTATTTTTGTGTGTTAATCTTGTGTCTTCAAACCTTGCTGAACTCCCTTATTAGTGCCAGTAGCTTTTGTGTGTGTATTTGTGTATGTATGTTTGTATGGATTCTCTGAGAGTTTCTATGCAGTAATTGTGCTGTTTGCAAAGAGAGTTTTATTTCTTTCTTTGTAATTTGCATATCTTTTGTTTCTTTTTCTTACCTCACTGCATTGACAAGGAACTTCAGTAAAATGTTGAATAGAAGTGATGAGAGTGCACGACTATGTCTTGTTCCTGATCTTAGGTGAAAGGCATTCAACACTATTATGATATTAGTTGTAGACATCTTTTATTCATTTGAGGAAATTCCCTTGTATTCTTAGTTTTCTTGGGGTTTTTGATACAAATGGACGTTAAATTTTTTTTAAAAAATTGAGATGGTCATAGAGTTTTTCTTCTTCAGTCTATTCATATGGTGACTTATGATGACTGATATTTAAATGTTGAAACAGCCTTCTATTCCTAGGATAAACCCCACATGGTCATGATGATTTACATACACACACACACACACTCACATACATATATGTATATATACACATAGAGATATAGACACATATATATATGTATATACATACATATATTTAAAGCGAGAGAGAGGGAGAGGGAGAGAGTGAGCTAGATTCAATTTGCTATATTTTGTGAAGGACTTTTGCATCTATTTTCATAAAGAATACTGGACTGTAGTTTTTTCTAAAGTCTTTGGTTATGGTATCAGGGTGATGATAGCTTCATAAAATTATCTGGGAAGTATTTATTTCTATTCTATTTTTCTGGAAGAATTTCTGTAACATTGATAATATTTCTTTCTTAATTGTTTGGTAGGATTTGGCATCATTTTTTTTCTTACAATGTTTTTAAGTACTAAGTCAATTTCTTTAATAAATATAGGACTAATCAGGTTATCTATTTCTTCTGGAGTGAGCTTAGGTAGTATCTGTCTTTCAAAGGATTTGTCCATCAATCTAAGCCATCAAACTTATGGGCATAATGTTGTTTATAATGTTCTCTTATCATCCTTTAAATGTCTATAGGATTTGTAATGATGTCTCCTCTTTTGTTCCCGATACTGATAATATGTGCTTTCTCTCTTTTAATCTTGGTTAGTCTGGATAGAAGTTTACCAATTTTATAAAAATGTTCCATGAAACAGAGTTTGGTTTCATTGAGTTCCTTTTTTTCCCCCCCTATTTTCCATTTTACTGACTTCTACTTTTGTCTCTATTATTTCCAACTCCTGCTTACTTGGGTATAATTTGCTTTTCTTTTTCTGGTTTCTTAGAGTGAGTACTTAGATCACTTCTTCTGTTCTAATACAAGTATTTCATGCTATAAATTTTTCTTAAGCACTACTTTAGCTGCATCTTATAAATTTCAATATGTTGTGGGGTCATTTCTACTTGATTCAAAATATTTTTAAATATCCCTGTGACTTCCTCTTTGATCTATGGGTTATTCAGAAATGTGTTTTTGCATTTGGGGGATTTTATAGATACCTTCTAGACAGACTTTTTAGTTTAATTAATTCTGTTATGGTCAGAGAACATACTGTGTAAGATTTTAACTATTTTAAATTTGTTAATATTTGTTTTATGATCCAGAATATGGTCTATTTGGGTGAATGTTCCATATGCATTTGAAGTAAAACTGTGTTCTATAATGGTCTATATGGCCTATAATAGTGTTATGGTTTTCTGTAGCAGGGGTCCCTAACCTCCAGGCCACAGACTGGGTACTGTGGCCTGTTAGGAACTGGGCCACACAACAGGAGGTGAGTGGCAGGGGAGCAAGCATTGACACCTAAGTTCATGCCTCTTGTCAGATCACGGTCAGGGTAGATTTTTATAGGAACAAGAATCCTATTGTGAACTGAATACAGGAGGGATCTAGGTTGTGTGCTCCTTATGAGGATCTAATGCCCGGTTATCTGAGGTGGAACAGTTCTATCCTGAAACTATTCCTCCCCACCTCTTGTCTATGGAATAATTATTTCCCACAAAACTGGTCCCTGTGCCCAAAATGTTGGGACTGCTGTTCTATAGTGTTATTTTTTGGGGGAGGGGAGTTACTAGTTCTATCGATTATTGTGAAATATAATTCTGGATTTGTTAATTCTTTCTATTTTATTAATTTTTGCTTCATGTATTTTAAATCTCTGGTTTTAAGTACATACACATTTAGAAATGTATGCCTTCTTGCTGGATTGACCTTTTTATCATTAATGTACCTCTTTATCCCTATTAATGTGTCTATCTGATATGAATATAGCCAATCCAGCTTTCTTTTCATTATTGTTTGTATGGTATCTTTTTTCATCTTTCTCCTTTTTATTAATTTTTAATTTACATTTAATTTGTGTCTAGTCCTATAATTAATTTTCAAATTAAAGATATATACACTTTTGGCTGGACGTAGTGGCTCACGCCTGTAATCCCAGCACTTTGGGAGGCAAAGGTGGGCGGATCATGAGGTTAGGAGATTGAAATCATCTTGGCTAATATGGTGAAACCTCGTCTCTACTAAAAATACAAAAAAAATTAGCTGGGTGTGGTGGCACAGTGCCTTGTAGTGCCAGCTACTCAGGAAGCTGAGGTAAAGAAAAGAACTTATGTCAGTCCAATTAAAAATATATAGTAGAAAGGATCAATCAGGTCAAAATCTGGTTCTTTGAAAATACTAATAAAATCAATAAACACCTAGAGATACTGTTCCAAAAAAAAAAAGAGGTAGAAATAACCAACAATAGGATTGAGAAAGCACATCATCACAGATCCTACAGACATTACAAAAATAGAGAATACTGTAAACAACTTTATTGTAATAAATTAGAAAATTTAGATGAAATGGACAAATACTTTGTACAAAATTAACATATTAAACTGACACAGACAAAATAACCAAAACAGTCCTGTATTTGTTACAGAAATTAAATCCTTAATTCTAAGCCTATTCTCAAAGAAAACTAAATGGATACACTGTTAAATTATTCCAAACATTTAAGAAAGAAATAGTACCAGCTGTATCTAAACTCTTCCAGAGAATATAAAAAAAGACCACATTCACTCATTGTGGCAAAACTAACATTGATATTAAAACCTAAGGAAAACATTACAGGAAAGGAATAAATTTAGGCCAGTCTCACATATGAACAAAAATGCAAAAATCAAAACCAAAATATTAGCAAATGAAATCCAGCAAAACATAAACAGGATGATGTTTCACAACTAATTGAACTTATTCCTTAAATGGATAGGGAATAAATAGGGGTCTCAAGAGTACTCACTAAAACAGAATTAAATAAAAATCAGTCTCATAATATTCAAAATGTTAAGATTTCAATTGAAAATTACTCAGTATACCAGGAACCAGAAAGACCTCAAACTGAATGAAGAAAGATAATGAATAGATACCAACAGTGAAATGACAAGGATCTTAGAATTACCTGACAAAGATTTTAAAGCAGTTGCCATAAAAATGCTTCCATAAGCAATTGCAGAGAGTCTGGAAACAAATGAAATATATAGTCTTAGAAAAAGAAAAGAAAGTCTCCACAAAGACACAGAATATATAAAAAGGAACCAAATGAAAATTTTAGGACTGAAAACTACAGTAGCCTAAATACAAAATCCAGTAGATGAGACTATAGAAAAATAGAAATTACCCAATCTGAACAAAAGAGAAAAAAACAGACTAGAAAAGAGAACACAGCCTCAGGGACATGTGAGACTATATCCAAAAAAATCTAACATTTGTATCATCACAGTCCTAGATAGAGAGGAGATAGAGATCAAAGCTGAAAAAAGTACTCAAATAAATAATGGCTAAAAGCTTCCTAAATCTGGCAATAGACATAAACCTACAGATTCATGATGCTGAGCCAAACTAAAACAGAATAAACCTAAAGAAATCGACACCAAGATACATCATAGTCCAACTTCTGAAAACTAAAAACTGAGAACAAAAATTAAAAGCAGCAGGAGAAAACCAACACCTTATCTACAGGAGAAAAATAATCCAGAAGCAGATTTCTCACCAGAAATCATGAAAGCCAAAAGAATGTGGCACAACTTTTTATTTTTTTTTTCAAGTGCTGAAAGAGAATGATCAACTCGGTAACCTATACTTAGTGAAAATATCCTTCAGGAATACAGATGGAAAGTAAGACATTCTAAGATTAAGGAAAATGAAGATAATTTTCCATTAGTATACTGACTCTAAAAGAATGGCTAAGGGAAATTCTCTAAATAGAAAGCAAATGATAAAATAAAAAAAAAATATTGGGAATATTAGGAAAAAGGAAGAACATGAGAAGCAAAAATAGGGTAAAAAAAATCAGACTTTCCTTTTCTTCTTGAGTTTTCTAAATTATATTTGATGGTTAAAACAAAAGTAGTAACACTGTATGATGTGGCTCTAAATATATGCAGAAGAAATAAAAATGCAATTATTGTAAGACCTAGCAATTATACTTTTGGGCATTTATCCTAAAGAAATAAAAACACATGCGTATATGAAAACCTATATACAAATGTTTATGGCAGCTTTATTAATAGTAGCTCAAAACTGAATACAATCCATATGTCCTTCAACAGGTGAATGCTTTAACAACTGTGGTACATTCTAACATGGAATTCTCCTCGGCAATAAAAAGGAATAAACTATTAATATAAGGACTAAATTATCAATGATGGCAATAAAATATTAATGTAATCATATATATTTGTTAATATGACCTATTAACTAAAAGGAAAAAACTATTAATATAACCTGAGTGACTCTTCAGAGAATTATATTGAATGAAAAAAGTCAATCCTCAAAATCACTGTATTAGATGAAATGGACAATGTAGCACTGTCCATTTAGAATCTATTTATATAACATGTTTGAAATGACAAAATTATAGAAACAGACAATGGATTATTGGTTGCCAGGGATTAAGGTGGTGTAGGGCTGGAGGGAAGCAGGCGTGGCTATCAAAGGGCACTATGAGAAATCCTTGTGGTGATGGAACTGTTTTATATCTTGCCTGCATCAGTATTCTGCTTGTGATATTATATTTTAGTTTTGCAATATGTTACTATCGGGGAAAACTGTTTAAAGAGTACAAAGGATCTTTCTGCATTATTTCTTACAACTACATGTGAATCTACCATTATCTCAAAACAAAAAGTTAAAAAAACAGTACCAGTGAAATGCCAAGCCACAGGGTAAGAAAAATTATTTGCAATACATATAACTGATAAAAGATTAGTACCTAGAATATCTAATAATTCCTATAAATCACTAAGAGAAAGAAAGACAATCCAATGTCAAAAAAGGGGTTAAAGTCTTAAATCACCTAACAAGAGAGGATAATCAAATAACCAATATACATTATCAAAAAAACTTGCTCAATTTTACTGATCATCGGGAAAGTAGAAATTAAACCCACAAAGACATACTACAACAGACTCTTCAGGATGGCTAAAATTTCAAACAAGTGTTGACAAAGATGAATATTCTGTAATATTCATATACTGCTAATAGGAAAATAAATCAGTATAATCACGTTGGAAAACTGTTTGGCAGTATTTATTAAATCTGAGCATATATAAACACTAAGACTCAGCAATTCCACTTTTTAAAGTATCTTCAACAGAAATGCTACATATGTGGATTAAAAGATAGCTACAAATGTGCATTAAAAGGCATGTACAAGAATGTTCATAATGGCTGGGCATGGTGACTCATGCCTATAATCCCAGCACTCTGGGAGGTCAAGGTGGGTGGGTCAGGAGTTTGAGGCCAGCCTGACCAATACGGTGAAACCCTGTCTCTACTGAAAATACAAAAATTAGCTGGGCATGGTAGCATGCGCCTGTAGTCCCAGCTACTCAAGAGGCTGAGATAGGAGAATTGCTTGAACATGAGAGGCAGAGGTTGCAGTGAGCCGAGATTGTGCCACTGCACTTCAGCCTGGGTGACAGAGTGAGACTCTATCTCAAAAAAAAGAAAAAAAGAATTCAACAATGCTCATAGAAGTATTATTTCTAATAGCTCTATAATATAAACCGCTAAAATTCCCATCAACAGTAGGATATATACAAAATTAAAGCAGATTCACAGATACTCATTCATACATTCATACATATTTATCCTTGATGCCTCTGTTTTCCTCACTCCTATCCAACAGCCAGTCCTAATGCTTCTGCCAAAATATAAACTGAATGTGTTCACTTCTCTTCATCTTCATTGATACCATCTTCCTCATATCCAACATTATTTCTCACCTGGTTCATGGCAATAGTCATTTAACTAGACTCCATGCTCCCCCTATGATTTGTTATCTGCAAAGTGGTTATTAAAACATACATCAGATCATCTCAGACTCTGTTTACATCTTTCAGTGGGTTCTTTCTGTCAGCAGAATTATATGCAACTCTTCACTATGGTTTGGAAGGCTGTCATGCTGGTTCTGGTATAGTCTAAGGTATTTAAAAAGAAAGATCTTAATATACACTGAGTGGTTTAAATAAATTGAGTTCTTTATTTCTCATATACAGTTCAAAGGAAGACAGTCCTGAATTGGCAGGGCACTTGGCTCCAAAATGCTTGCCCAAGGTTCATCATCACATCTGCATCCCAGCTAGCCAGAGGGAGGAAAGGCAAAAGAGGGACTACGCTGCTTTTCTCTTAAGGGCATAGCCCAGAACTTTTTCACCCTACTTCTGCTTAGTATCTTCATTGTCCACAGCCTCCTCACATGGCACACCCAGCTGCAAGTAAGGCTGGGAAATGTCTTTAGTTAAAATGACATGTGCCGACCCACCGCTCTATTACTATGGAGGTAGGGAAGAATAAATACTGAGGACAACTTACGGTCTTCGCTGTAGCCTACGGCATGTAATCCTTCTCTATCTCTTCACCCTCATCTCTTCCCTTTCTCTCCCTAGCTCATGGTTTGGCCTTCTTGCTCATTCCCTCTTAGTCCTCAGGGCCTTGGTCTCTGTGCTGTCAAATATCTAAAATGCTCTTCCCTAGATCTTTACATGACTGGCTCTCCTTCATCATTTAAATCTCAGCTCAAGCCTCATATCTCTTCTCAGAGACATTCCCTGACACTTCCCTCACAAGCAAAGTAGCCCCCTCATTATCATTCTCTAACCCATACTGTTTTATTTCTAGCATTTATCACTAAATTCTTATTTATGTATCTGCTTATCTGTCTCCCACTAGAATATAAGCACCATGAGAACAGATATGTTGTCTGACATTTTCTGCTGGATCTCCAGCACCTAGATGCTACTTTGGACAAAACAAGCATTCCACAAATATTTATTTTTAAACAATTTTTAAATATTTTAAAATATTTATTATTTATTTATGTAACAAATAATTAAAGATGAATTGATTTAGCCAAAACCTATCATTTTATGACTGGGAAAACTGCAGCCCAGAGAAAGTAAATGGCTTGTCCAAGATTCTGCAATGAGTTACTAGATTCCTAGGTCAATGCTTTTTCTCTAACACCCTATTTCACTCAGTATTTTCTTTAAAATCTTCTTCCATTGTCTCAACCCTCAGCAGTTATTACTCTGAACTCCTATTTCACTAGACCTTAACATCCATTTGGTTTTTATTCCATGCTACTTTACATTGTTATTTATCTTTATTATATCTATCTTGTTTCCCCAACCAAACTGTAAGCCCCTTGAAAATATGAACCTTCTGACAAAGGGAGCACAGGCCCTCAATATGTAATTTACAAAGATGGCTAAAATTAATTTATTTACTAAAGTGAAACTCAGGATGATTACAACTTTCATCTTGTCCCATTATTGAGGACAAAAGTTGGCTACCAAAAGGCTAGATTTTGGGCAGAAGTAATTTCTGTGTGTCCCTAACTGAACGTAGAGGCAAGAGTGTCTTACCTGCAGTTGGAATCTTACGTGCTTCATTCAAATAATGCAGAGGAGCTGCTCTGGGTATGATGGGTGGATTCTGAAAGGTAATCCTTGCTGTTGGTGGAATCAGCCCTCGTTCTATCAGACTTAAAATCCCTAAAAAGGAACATTAATAGAATGTGAGTTTAATTCTAAGCAATTTCACAAAGTCTGAGCTCTATAAATTTCACAAGTGTAACTTACTCCATTCACTATCTTATTTGTGAGGGTACATCTAGTGCCTTAATCCTTTGCATGAAAAAACAGCTACAGTACACATTCATTTAAATGTAATATTCTAACCCAAGGAAAAATGTCATTTCTAATGGCAGTAATATGAAATAAAATTGCACTAAAGTAGTTTCATTTTAAGGTGGAAATATAATTTCAAGGCAAACTAAAAATTCTTTATACTTACAATATTTTCAATCATTGGTAATATTATTATTCTTTTTAAAATTCAGAGAAATCAGGCACACATTCTTAATAACTCAGGAAATCCTTTGTTCTGAAAGAAGGAAATCTGTGTACCTGAAACCATGCCCCTGTTTTATAATCAGTCATGCTTTATAAAATAAGGAGTTATTTTTAGACATTTCTCATATCATCAGAAGATAGGAATGCTCAGATAGGTTATTTTAATACAAGCGGCCAAAATAGTTAGTATTAATGTAACTAATTTACAATTCCTAGTATTCATACTGTGTTA
Organism: Cacajao melanocephalus; assembly: GCA_963573385.1. NCBI lineage: Eukaryota > Metazoa > Chordata > Mammalia > Primates > Pitheciidae > Cacajao > Cacajao melanocephalus. The sequence goes on along the minus strand of CAUYLG010023329.1, from coordinate 45,430 downwards.
GCATGGCCGATGCCAAAGTTTTTAAAGGATAAGAGACATCATTAAATAAACAAACAAATGAATAAATCAATGAATGATTCACCAAAGCCTGCTGTCAGAGGAAAAACTTTCATTAAGGTGGATCTACTATATTGAAGTCGGAAACCTAGAAACTTGGGGACTACCTAGAATAAATTTGTGGTAGGGCTTCAGTTTCGTGTTGCTCTTTTTCATAATAGAAATTAAGTAAAGAATTCTAGGTCCCAATAAAATCCTAGAATACAAACTGTGTCTCCATGTTGGCCTAAGTTGAAGAATTTGGCATACAACTTCATCCCTTCTAAGAGGGACCAATATTATTTCCATTTACCTTATGACCTCTATACTATAGTACTATGAAGAATGTTGTCTAGTGTTACAGGAATTCAGTAGAATGATCACTGAAGGGTTGCAGAGTTGAAAAATAGTTCACTTGTAAAACAATGACCAAAGAGAAATCTTCAGTTTATATACTGCTGACTCATTCGGGGGAAGAATTTCTTATTAAAAGTGAAGACTCCTGGGCCCCAACTCAGACCTATCCAAACTTCTGAGGACAGGGCCTGGGAATCTGCATTATTGAAGCCTTTAGGAGCTACTCATGTACAGCGAGATTTGAGAACCACTAGAACTGGGGCCCAGTAACATACACATTAAATAAGCACTCCAGGTTAATCTTTTGTACTCTTAACACTTAAGAACTACTGATCTAGAGTATAACACTTTAGAACCTTTTTGAAATTAGTACTTCAGGTTTTAATTTTTATAACACTAGATTGAACTACTTTAAAAATCTTGTTAGCCTAATTCTTTGTCCTTACAAATATTTTCCACCTATAAATATCAAATTCCATTTCCAAGAACTCTGCCTGTTTTGCAGATGTGAAAAACAGGGCACCTTCTAATTCAGTATATTTTCATTTGAAGAGTCAGCTTCATTCTCCAAGAAATCTGAAGACTGTAAGTATAATTTCAACCCTTGCTTTAGTGCTGGTTGAAGCAATTATCTTAATTTCAGACAAACATGTGTGCATGTATTGGAAGGAAAAAGTTAAGACGTTGGAACAAGCAGAAGAGATTACTGAGCATCTTTTCATTGAAATGCTAGAACCTCTGAAGATGATCTGACCTACAGTCCTATAGGACTCTGTATGCATCTTTGTTTTGTTTTGCTTTTTTAAAGACAGGGTCTCATTCTGTTGACCAGGTTGGAATGCAGTGGAACCATCATAGCTCACCACATTCTTGAATGTCTGGGCTAAAGTGATCCTCCTGCCTTATCCTTCCAAGTAGCTGAAACTATTGAAATAATGTCTGGCTTTTTTTTTTTTTTTTTTTTTGTAGAGACTAGGTCACACTATGTTGTCCAGGCTAGTCTTGAACTCCTGGCTTCAAGCAATCTTCCTGTCTTGGCCTCCCAAGATGCTGGGATTATAGGCGTGAGCCACTGTGCCAGGCTGCATCTTTGTTTTTAATTATCCATTCTATAATTCTATAAAGATTAAGGTTCATTTATAGAACTCTGATAAGAATGCCAATAAATCTTGTTTATACATATGCAAATTTAAATTCTTTCATATGGAAGGACAACTCTTCTCCCTGAAAAACCACTTTTGCATCCATTTGCAAATTTGTTTAAATATTCTCGATTTATAAATGACTTTTTGGATTGTCCTTTCATTGTAACATCTTACTAGTTCCCTCACTTAATTAATAAGCTAATAACATCTCTGACATGTGTTTTATATTTATATGAGTCACAACTTTACTTTTGAAAAAAAATCTTCCTTTAACAGTTTTGTAGTTCCCACTAAGATGAGCAAAAGGGTCACCCAGACATGGGTGAGCAAAATCAAGCCTAGGCATGATTCTTCTTGGCTCCCACAGGTTAAAGTTTCTTGTTTTTCTAATTTTAATTTTACTATTAATTTGCTTTTCTATTTAGTTCATTTATGGATGGCAAGTTATTCCCTGTTGGCAGCTGCCATGATTGGGAATTTGGTGATCTCTAGAAATGATCTAATGTCTTATAGAGAATACAGTTTGTTAGTTTTTATCCATCTGTCTATTTTGAGCTCAGATTAGGAATTTCTTGCTCACAAGGAAGAAGAACAACTCTTTGGTATCTGGACTGGTAAGCTTTTTGTGTTCCTGTATTTATTTTCTCTTTTTTTTCTTTTTCTTTTTTCTTTTTTTTTTTTTTTTTTTTTTTTTTTGAGACAGGGTCTTACTCTATAGCCCAGACCGGAGTGCAGTGGCACGATCTCAGTTCACTGCAACCTCTGCCTCCAGGGCTTAAGCCATCCTGTCGCCTCAGCCTTCTGAGTAACTACGACTACAGGTGCACCACCATGCCCAGATAGTTTTTGTATTTTTTGGTGAGGTTGGGGTTTCGCCATGTTGCCCAGGCTGATCTTGAACTCCCAGACTCCAGCAATCTGTCTATCTCAGCGACCTCCCAAAGTGCTGGGATCAGAGGAATGAGCCACTGCACCTGGCCGCTGTGTTTATTCTCTATTTACCTGTGGCTGAAATTGTAGAATTGAGGGTATACACGCTATTTGTACGTCTTTGTATCTGTAATTCGGAAAGTTCCTAGTCTCATATTGTGAGTGTAGAATGTTTTCCTGTCTCCAGATGTCATTAATAAATTAGATCATAAAGTCTCTTAAAGGAGTTCTGTTCTGATTGGCTTGTAGAGATAAATAAGTGCTTATATAAACTGAATATTCATAAAATTCCCAGAAAATAAAGAAATCAAACTTGCAATACTTTGAATGTGCTCCCTGTACCTCCCAAATTCAGAAACTCTCATTGAGTCTCTACTTTTCATGGCACTATAGTAATTTACGTAGTTTCAATGCTGTTCTCCTTGTACTAAAATATAATTAGAAAAATCACTTATGCAACCAAGGCCTTGCCTAGAATTTTACATTGAGAATAATGCTTATTGAATCAGGTATGACAAGTCGCTTTTTTTTTTTTTTTTTTTTTGAGACAGAGTCTCCCTCTGTTGCTCAAGCTGGAGTGCAGTGTCTTGATCTCAGCTCACCGCACCTCTGCCTCACAGGCACCAGAATCAAGCGATTCTCGTGCCTCAGCCTCCCAAGTAGCTGGGATTATAGGTGCCTGCCACCACACATGGCTAATTTTAGTAGAGACGAGGTTTCGTCATATTGGCCAGGCTGGTTTCAAACTCCTGACCTCAGGTGATCTGCCCGCCTCGGCCTCCCAAAGTGCTGGGATTATAGGCGTGAGCCACCATGCCTAGCCAATGAGTCACTTTTAAAGAATCAAGGTTGATGCGTTATAGAGCCAATGCTTACAAAGTCCTCTCAGAAAAACTAGCCTGGTATGTGACTTACATGATTTCCAGGGTTACAAGTGGTAAGAAGGTCACATGCTGTAGCCCCAAGAACTTTGGGATATTTGGAGGACTTCTAGAAGAGAGGAATTTGTCCTAATTTATAGGTCCTGCAGTTGAAATCTGATGAACAGAATTTCTTGGGCTTGATTTCCTAGCCTTGGGAGAGCAAATAATAGGGGATTTTATTTAGACTGAGATCCCCTAGAAAAACTTCCAACAAAGCAAATGTAAGGTGGCTTATATGGTATATGAACATTCTTGCTCCACCTGTGAAAATTATCAGGCCAGTCCTACTGAGACCAACCTTATTTTGTGAATTTTTGGTTTTTGAGATCGTTTTGATCAAAGGGGGAGAAGATGGTAAGAATTTTTTTTTAAGTTTTAGAATAAGCAAATGGGATCACTGGATACCCTTTTAATAGAGTCCTGAAGTCTCCAGTGAATATCTGAGCCTAGCCTTTGATGCAGCTATTTGCAACTCTGTAAAGACTGAGGTTACTTTGTAAATATCTGATCATAATGTGAGTAATTTTTATCTATAGACTTGAAAATAAATTCTGTCTGGTGAAGGGGAATTCTCCTCATGGGAAATCCAATTTTGCATTTATTTGCAAATTTACTTCAATATTCCTGATCTACAAATGTGTCCATTCTTTGGATTCTCTTTTGAACTGGTTGTGAATTGATGAACTAAATAAAAATCTTTGACCTGTGTTCATTTTATATTTGTATGAGAGTCATGATTTTAGCTGTTTTTGAAAGTTATCCTTTAACAGCACTGGTTCATTAAATCTTCATACCACTCTTAATTCCCTGTTGAATAGATTAGGAATTGGAAGTTCATTCATTCTGTTTATTCATTTAACCAATAAAGTGCCTATTATGTGTCAAGAACTATTCTGGGGGCTGGGGATGCAGTGGTGAACCAGAAAGACCTCATGGAGCCTCTAGTGGTAAAGAAGATATTAAATAGATTTACAAATAAATGTATTATGATAAATTGTGATAATCTCTGAAGGAAAAGGACAGGTGCTTGAGGAAGTGACCTTTACTGGCAAAGGAAAAGGCACTTGTGAAGTCCTGATTTGCAAATGTGCTTGGCCTGATAAAGATCAGAGAGAAGGCCTGGGTGGCTAAGCATAGAAAGAGCTGAGTGAGATGAGAAATGGAGATGTAGGTGAGGGCCAGATCAAGCATGTCTGGTTTACAGAGTTCAGTTTATTCTAAGATCAGAAAGCAATTTGCCTCAGGTCACACAGAGCCAAGTTGAAATCTAGTCTATGTAAAGTAACACTTGTATTCTTGACCATATGGAGGGGTGGTGGAAAGCTTTCTTTTTTGGATTTAGCCAGGTATTCAAGAAAAAGTAAGAAAGTTTAAAGTGCATTTTTCAAAATGATTCTCTCTTCTGCGTGCTATTAGTCTTTCACCTCATTCTGGACCTGTGTAGATCTGGGGTAAGGCTTAAACAACCTTAAAGGGCAACAGGAACACCTAAAAAAATATAGACACTGTATTTGTATTTCTGTGGCTTGTGGTTTCCTGACATTCATAGTATCTTGCACAATACCAGACATATGGCAAGTACTCAATAAATATATGCTGATTAATTGTTTTATTAATCCCTAATATTATGGTAGGCTATGTGTTCTCATGAATATAATTTAGAAATGAAAATGTGATTTCTTTTCTGGATGAAGTTGCCAAAATTCTAGATTTACCTTTATTTTGTGGAACTTCTTTTATCGTTTCTGTTGCTAAAGCATAGCAGATAGACATACAGATAGATAGATGGATAGACAGACAGACAGACAGATTGATTGACTGATTCATTCATTCACTATTTCATTCATCCTAATTTGGTTCAGGAAAAATGCAAGATTATATTAAAGCAAGAAATGAGAACACTCTGCTGGTGTTATTCAATATTCCCAGAAAGTAAATATTCCATAAGCTAACTAGAAAGCATATGTCACAAAGATCGCTGAACAATGGTATATAACTAGGAAAGATGTGAGAAGCTTAACAAATTCAGAGACTTATAATGATCTCAGGTTCTCTACCACCACCAGACAGAGGATGCAGTAGCTAGAAGCTGGAGGACTTTGAATTTCTAGGTGCCAGAAGAACCTTTGGGAACCAGCTTTGGGTCCTAAATATTCCAGACAACAGATAGAAGGTAAGATAAGGAGTAATTAAAGACCATCTCACTAAGTTATATTTGAGATAGGAAAGCAGACCACCTAGGCATTCTTTAAAACTTTGGTCAATTAAACTAAATAGCAGGGAAAAGTAGAGATGGTTACATTTAGGACATTCAGTAGATGGTCACTCATTTGCTTATTCTTTCATTTTCTTATTCACTCGACCAACACTTAGTATCTACAAAATGCTGGATATGGTTCTAGGTACTAGATATACTGAGATAAAGATGAGATCCTTTGCTTAAAAACAAAATCCACTGGTTTCACAAGACTAGAGTTTAGACTAAAACATGTATAGTTTAAATGCTAATTACATTAATTCTGGCTTCATATTTCCTTATAAAGATAGCCACATAAAATGGCTATTGAATCACTAACCTCTGCTGGCATCTGCTTGTAAGACTGGTATAGGAGTGAAATAGGGATCTGTGCGACGAGAAGATGGCAGAACCGTGAGATTGGATATGGTAGACCCTTTGATTAACTTCTGAACCTTTACCTAGATAAAAATAAATTTGTTTCAGCAAACACTTTTGCCTTGACAGTGAACACAGTTTTCTTCTTGTAAACAATAAAGTTATGAATGGTTTCATTAAGTTTTAATAAAGTAGCAATATCAGCTCCAATTTTATTGATCATGAATACCCTGTGTATTGTCTACTACTGTCAGGAGTTTGTGTAATTTAAAATAGTTAATTAAATCCAATTAACATGTTGTGATTTCCACTATATAAAGTCAATATAGTAGTTAATAAAAGAACTACTAAGATTTTGTTCAATTTTAATGACTAAATATAAAAATGCTAAATCTTGACAGAGGAGGTTTTGAATACAGCAAAGTTTTGTACCAAAAAAATTTCCTAGGAAATAAATGTTAGAGCGTTAAGGCAAAAAAAAAAAAAAAAAAAAAAAAAAAAACTGGAAGAATTCAAAGTTAAACATATCAATCAATATTAACAGGTTAAAGATGAACTCTGAGTAGATTCTTTTGCAGATCTCAGAGATGATTACAAAGACACAATATCTAGATCAGTTATAGAAGATAATTACTTTTCCTAAAGTCATAAACTGCTTTTATTACAGTTATGAAATATGAATTGTTTCTATTAAACAGTTTCTAGATTTTAAAGATTATATATATTGCATATAAATCACATTTGATTGTACAGTCCAAGTACACTATTTTTACCTTTATTATACGAGTTTATAAATTACCTGGGCTCTCCCAGCAGGGAAGATGCAACTGTTTGGCATTTATAGACTGAATTTTCAGGTCATTTTCCAAACATTAACTAATTTGTATAACTTCCAAGGGAACTAGGTAACAGTTTGCTATTTAACTAATAAAGAACTCAAGACATAAAGATTAGATTTGTTTCAGGCCATACAGCATACTAGATATGCACAGATTATTCAATTCTGAAATCAATCTGATTTTACATTAGTAAAATTTGCCATTGGACTTGGTTACACAATACCTTTTTGCCATTAAGGTTATAGTGACTTTAAGGAAAAAGAAAGGGAAAGCTTCATCGAGACTAGACAGAGAAATCACTTTACAAAGTAAGTATCTATTAGTTGAGAAATGTCTGTGTGGGCAAAGAGTTAGGGCCCCCACTGCCAGGATGTGGTAACCCCATGAAGATCAAATACTTTGATGATGTTCAGTAAATAAATAAAAAAAACAAAGTATTTTGAATAAGAAAGAGTAGACTGTTAGTGCAATCTGTTTTTTCCCAGGTGAATCAGAAGGAGAAAGGGAGGTGCTACCAGCCTTGCCTTAATAAGTGTGGGACTCGAAGATTTATTGTGAGACTCTGGTCTTGCTGATCCACCTTGGTTTCTTGCCCTCATCCTCAGCTCTCCTCTCCCCACTTCATTTCCAGACATGAGTAGCTCCCAGGGTCTCCTCCTAATCAGGGAGGCTGAGATATCCAATGCACTGTGCTCTAGAAGGTATGTACATAGCTGAGGATATTCAATATCAAAAGTGGCAGGGTCTCCACTTGTCTGATTGATATAAGGATATAAGGGTCAGTGAGACAAAGGTAAATCGGAAGAAGAGAGAAAGATTCAACTTAAATAAAACTGTCAAGCACTGTGATTATGTAAAATATAGGTTTGGGAGTTTCAGGACACAGAGCATAATTTATCCGGATTTTCTGAAAGCCTTTGACAAAGAACACCTGACAACCTGCTCTTGAAAGCTAAAGTAGCAGGATCCAATATAAAACACAACATAAAGGATGACACAAAGGAGAGGATGGCAGGCAGGTGATGTTCAGACTTTGTCAGGCAATGAGCACATTCATTTAATTCTTTCAATTGCATCAATCTCAACAATGCAAAAACAAGATCCAAGAACTATGCTGAAAAGGCAGTGAGGTGACGTGTGTGTGTGTGTGTGTGTGTGTGTGTGTGTGTATGTGTGTGTGTTGGGGGATGGAAGGTAGTGTTTTCATTTACAGAAATAAATCCCTCAGATAGTGTCTTGGATTGGAAACATCTGCCCACTCTGCTGTCCTATTCCATGGTAAGGATAATCACTTCTGCAAATGCTTGGTTGGAGGGTGAAGGAACGAAACGACCTTCAGCATTTACTGAGCACTTACTATATAACACTAACTTTAACACAATGAGCATTAAATTTCATGAGCAATGGAAAAGCTAAGGGCTGTAGGAGTATAGAAGAGGGAGTAATTAACTCTGCCTGCTGGTATTGCAGAAGGCTTTGCAGTGACTCTCAGCCCTGGCTATATATTAGAATCACTCAGGGAGCTTTTTAAAAATACTGCTGCCTGGGCCCCAACCTGGACAATTAACTCAGAATAGCTGGGCTGGGGCCTGGGCCTTGGTATTTCTAGAAAGCTCCCAAGGTGATTCTGATGCGCAGCCAAAGATGTACTGCAATAAGTGATATTTAAATTGCACCTTAAAGAAAGTACTAAATTATATCAAGTGGAGAAGAGGATGCAGTTATAGGTAGAAAAAGTGGTAGCAATGGAGCAAAACAGCGTATTTTATGCATGAAGATTTCACTGACGAGGAGGAGCTCTGTGTGACTGGAGTATAGGGCATGGTTATGAGAAGGAGCATAGGATAGGGGAATGAAACTGGAAAGGTAGATTGAGACTGATGCAAAGTAAAGAAACCAGGTTTGCCGGGTGCGGTGGCTCATGCCTGTAATCCCAGCACTTTGGGAGGCTGAGGCTTTAGATCATGAGGTCAGGAGTTCAAGACCAGCCTGGCCAACATGGTGAAACCCCATCTCTACTAAAAATACAAAAATTAGCTGGGTATGGTGGCAGGCACCTGAAATCCCAGCTACTCGGGAGGCTGAGGCAGAGAATTGCTTGAACTTGAGAGGTGGAGTCTGCAATGAGCTAAGATCGTGCCATAGCACTCCAGCCTGAGTGACAGAGTGAGAGTTCGTCTCAAAAGGAAAAAAAAAAAAAGAAAAAAGAAAAAAAAGAAAGCAGTTTTATGAAAGTGCTGATTGCCTGAAAGAATTCAAATATCATCTACTGTGGCCTCTTTTTTTTTTTGTCATGCTTTTCATTATATTTTATTCTGCAACCATACTTTGTAGTTTGTATATGATATAAATCATATTATAAATAGAACAATGTCCCCTTCTATCTAGTTCTTCATTATTATCTCCTAAACTGGAATTGAGAACATTATCACTTGATGCTCAATCTTCTAAAATAGCTTAAAAATTTTTTTTAAGACAGGGTCTGACTCTGTTACCCAGGCTGGAGTTCAGTGGTACGATCACAGCTCATTGCAGCCTTGACCTCCTAAGTTCAGGTGATTTTCCCACCTCAGCCTCCCAGGTAGCTGGGACCACAGGTGTGCACTAACACACCTGGTTAATTTTTTGTATTTTTTGTATTTTTTTAGAGACAGGGTTTTGCTCTATTGCCCAGGCTGGTCTTGAACTCCTGAGCTCAAGCCATCCTCCTGCCTTGGCCTCCCAAAGTTTTGGAATTACAGGTGTGAACCACTGTACCTGGCCAAAAATTGTTTTGAAAATGTAAAAAATATAGAAAAACGTAAATAAGAAAACAGCTATCATATTCCCACCAGCCAGAATTAACCATTGTTAATATTCTGGCATATATGCTCCCAGCGTTTTCAAATAGAAAAACCATTCTATTTTATTATTTTGGTAAAAATGATGTATGCCCATTATAAAGATTCCAAGCAGTGTAGAAATACAAAAGACAAAAACTTGTGAAATCATGCCAAATATCATCAGGTGATCCATCATCGCTGACATCTTTAGAATGATACATCTTTGTATAAAAAACAGGACTTATTAATTTTACATAAATTTAATAGAAGGAAAAACAGCTGAACTGAACCTAACACATTATTAAATCTCAAGTAAATATTTCTTTACCACAAGATTTCTCTGAATTAAATGATTCCTCTGCAAGGGCTGGCAGATTTTTCCTTAAAGGGCCAAATAATAAATATTTTAGTATGAGGGCTCTGTTCAGATCTGTTGTCTTACTATCTGTTATTCAGATAGTAAGAAAGCAGCACACAGACAATGTCTAAATAAATGAGTGAAGCTGTATGCTGTGGTCTGAATGTTAGCCTCCCCCCTAAATTCATATGTTGAAACAATCACAAATGTGATACTTTTAAGAGATGAGGCCTTTGGAAGGTGGTTAAATCATGAGGATGGAACCATCATGAATGGAATTAATGCTCTTACAAAAAGAGACCCCAGAGAGCTGTCATGTCCCCTCCATCATGTGAGGACACAGACAGAAGATGCCATCTATGAACCAGGAAATAGGTCCTCACCAGACACTAAATCTGCCAGCAGCTTGATTTTTGACTTCCCAGCTTCCAAAACCGTGAGAAATAAATTTCTCTTGTTTATAAACCACCCAGTTTATCATATTTTGTTACAGCAGCCCAAATGGACAAAAATTTTATTTACAAAAACAGGTGGTCAGCCCTCAAGCAGTAGTTTGTGTACCCCTGCTCTAGAGTTAAATAAAGTTGATTATGAAAAACGTTTAGATCTATTTACCACGATTTTATTTTGGATACGCTATCTTAGCTTCAAATGGTGAGAACATTAGAACTCTCTTGATGCCCTGATCTCCTCTCCCTCACTTCCCCAATCTTTATTGTATCATTATTTTTATACAATCCAGATTTATAATGTTCACATTCTGTTTTGATACCATAATTTTATGATTGTTTAGTGTTAGCTCTACATGTAAATAGGTCCAGTGCTTACAAACAGTTCATCTGTCATGGCTTCTCTGCTTGAGCTCTTTATTTTGATTGATCTCTTAATTGGCTGGCTTTGGTTATCAAGCAGTTCTTCCCAACAAGTGTTCATATGTACTAGAATTAGAGCAAGTCATGTTTGAATTACATCTGGGGTCATCTTTTCTTTTCTCTAAATTTTGTAGACATTGCACCATTTTATTCCGCAACGAGAATCATTGTGAAATCAGACAGCCATCTGCTTTTCCACCCCTGGTAGGTGATTTACTTTCTTTTTATCTGGATGTCTGAAGCATTCTTTGTCTTTGAAATCCAAATGTTTAACTAAAAAATATTTTTACGTTAAATATTCTAAATCAAATTTTCCTGAGATTTGATGCTTTCTTTTTACCTGTAGACTCAGTTCTTTCTTGACCTTGAGAAAAATTTTCTTATATTATTACATTATTCAATATCCTTTCTCTTTCATTTTCTGGCTTCTCTGTCTTAGGGACACCAAATATCCTTAAATGTTGGCTCATCTTTATCTTTCATATTGTGGTACTTGGTTCCTCTTAGAATAGGACATCCTGAGTTTTAGCTGAGCACATGGCTGTCCAGTTACAGAATACATTTCCCAGCATCCCCTGTGCCTAAATGTGGACCAGTGGCCAAATTCCGGCCAATAAGATGTAAGCAGAAGTGATCAGTGTAACTTCTGGGTCATGTTCTCAGAGTGCTTGCCAGTACTATCATTATCCTTCCTATGGGCTGAACTGTGGGTGTGGAAAGGAACCAGCTTCTACCATTGGGATAAGAATGTCCTGTAACTACTGTAATGAGGAGCTGATGGAGATCAAGATGAAAGAAATCACATCTTGAATGACAGTGTGGAGCAGAGCTGTGCTGCCAGCCTTGGACTTCTCAAGTGTGGACTGTTTTGACGGTGAGAAATAAACTAATTTATTTAAGTCATCATATTTTTGGATTTATTAGTCTGTACCAAACTAATAGGTTTATCTATTAGCTTCTAATTAACCTCCTTTGTCTTTTTCTTCCGCATTTACTGTACTTACAGTCTTTTCTCTATGCCAGTGTTTCAATATTCAGCGGTGTTTGTTATATTCATTGTACTTATAGTTTATTTATGAGTTCCATAAAGTATTCTGGTATTCAATTTGTTTCCTTATATCTGCAATCACCCTTTTTAAAATTCTGCTATTTTATCATCTCATGTTTGAGCTCTAGTTGTAATTAATTTATGTTCTTATTAAGTTGTAGTATAACGTGAAGAAACTGTGAGAAAATTCCTTCTGTTCCTTCATTTATGTTTTTTCTTGGTTAGGCTTTGTCTTTTGCAGTCCACAATTCTCCCTTCCATCTCCTCTCCTTTGCTTTCATTAGTTGTGGGTGAAATACTGACACAGAGAAAATGCAAAGACCATTGGAAATCCATATTGTGACCATATCATTTCTTCTTCCCTTGTGCATACTTGGGTAGCTCTGTCCAGACATTTTACTTGCTGTGATATAGAATCTCCTCTCCCATTATCTGGTACCAGTGTGATCTCTCCCAGCAACATATCAGAACTGGGCATTCTGGTTTTTTTCTACCTTTCTGTTACCTGAGGGCTTGGAGTGGGGAAGCCTCTGTTGAGGTATGCAGTCCTTGTTAGAGTTTTTAGGCTCTCCTGCCTCTCTTGACATCTTGATAAACATCTCCTATCAGGACTTGCTGACTTAGTTGAAGATAAGGCCATCCCTCCCTCCCTTCAACCCCCAATAACTTTGGAATATGTTCACAGAGTCCTGTAGACTTTGCTTCTCTTAGAAAGTATCAGACACATTATCTACCTTCCGATTTCATGTTTCTTAAAAGCCTCCTTAGTCAGAAGACAGAAAAAAATAAGGGTATCTGCTTGATTGTCTTCCTTCCAGATTTTGTAGTACTTTTGAGAATCTCATATTTTTATAATTTACTGGTAGTACTTGGAAGGTAGGGAAAGGCTAGGATTGGAGCTATGCTGTACCTCTCTACTTTGCTCCAGAATCTTCTGCTTGGTGAATTTGTGCTTGAACTGGATGATCATATTTGGCAACTCTGCCCCAACCCCCTCTGCATATTATGAAAAAGGAAAACTAAGAAACAGAAAGAAAAAATAACCAGAGTATACAGTTTATCAATTTCAGAGGCAAAATAAAAAATGCATGTCACTGTTTCATGGTCCAGTGGGGTTTTTTTGTTTTTACTGTACTTTCTTGCTTTCTGAGTTTCTGATGCTTTCATCAAGCACAGCTTAGATCACTGGCTCTAGCCCTCTGTCCTACCACTCTGCCCACTTTCTCATGACTTTCTTGGTGCCACTTAACTTATATATATTAAGAGTTTCACTTTCTCTCAGTCAGGTTTACCAGCATTTTTGGAGACAGAAGAAAATTCCCTGGGGAGGCATCTATAATAAAGGCAAGAGTCTTGGGCTTGGAGCAATGGATTGGATTCCTAGCTCTGTCACTTAATTAGCAATGTGCAGAGTGTATGTTATTTAACTTCTCTGAGTTTCAGTTTTATCTTCTATAAAATAGGAACCCTCTTATCTACAGGGCAAGTGATTTTTATGTAAAGGATCTGTTTCTGGAAGCATTTCATAATTCTGAACTCACGTAATTCAAGACAGGCAAAGAATGCCAGGTATGGCAAAGACTACTGGCTAACATCCAATGTACTACTCAGCCAGAAATTACATCTCCCAGACTCCCTTGCAGCTTTATGTGGCTTTCTGACAAGGTTCTGGCCAGTGGTATAGGAATCTAGTGACTCTACTGACTGAAATAAAGACAGGATGGTGGGAGCTGAGTAGCCACCCGAGATCACAAGATGCCTATCCAGGAGGTAAGAGCAGTCAGATGGAAAGTGTGTATGTACCCGACATTGTAGAACTGCCAGATGAGCCACAAACTGCTATGCTCAAACTGTTAACTATGGTTGTATTTAATCTATTGTTATTTTCTACATGTTCAGAATTCATATCTTAAATAATACAAGACACACACACACACACAAAATATATAGTGAATTATATATATATAGTTATAATTCCCTTGAATAGTGAATTTTGTGTGTGTGTGTGTGTATATGTGTAGAAATATATAAAATTCACTCAAATTTGAATTATTTCAAACTTTATGTACAAAGCTAGAATTTTGGCTGGATGCAGTGGCTAATGCCTGCAATCCCAGTGCTTTGGGAGGGTGATGTGGGAGAATTGCTTAAGGCCAGGAGATCAATACCAGACTAAGCAACATAGTGAGATCCAGTCTCTACAAAAATAACAAAATTTATCTGGGCATGCACCTGTAATCTCAGCTACTTGGGAGGCTAAGTGAGGTGAGAGGATCGCTTGAGCCCAGGAGTTCAAGGATGTAGTGAGCTGTGATTATGCTACTACATTCCAGCCTGAATGACAGAGAGACCTGGTCTTTAAATACATAAATAAATAAAAATAAAAAATAAAGCAATGACTTATTTTGTATCATATTTTGAATTTATAGCATTCAATTTTACATAAAATTCACCATCACTATTCTTCCATAAGGCTATTGTGAAGAATTAATGAATTAATATATGGAGATGTACACCATAAATTATTTTTCACACCAGAAATGGGGTTTTTTCCATGTAAACATTTTATTGCAGCACAACATTCTTTTTTTTTCTTTTTTTGTTTTTTGAGACAAGGTCTTGCTCTGTTGCCCAGGCCAGAGTGCGGTGGTGCAATCACAGCTCACTGCAGCCTCAACCTTCCAGGCTCAAGCAATCTCCTATCTCAGCCTCTTTAGTAGCTGGAACTACCAGCAGGTCTGGGTAATTTTTGTATTTTGTGTACAGATGAGGTTTCCCCATGGTGTCCAGGCTGGTCTTAAACTCCTGGGCTCAAGTGATCCTCCCACCTCAGCCTTCCAAAGTGCTGGGATTACAAGTGTGAGACACCATGCCCAGCCACAACATTCATTTTTCAAAAGGTGTAAGTGATGAATTGTTACAAGTGACCACTGTGGGTAACTAGCATCCAGAACAAGGAGTAGAGCATTGCAGGCACCAGAAGGCCTTCATGTGCTCCCTCCCAGTCACTACCACAACTCAAAGGCAGCCAGTATTCTGAATTCTATTACCACCTATTATTTTTCTGTTTTCAAACTTTATATAAATAGATTATTACACTATGTATTCTTTTGTATCTGGCTTTTTTTTCTTCCAAATGTGGTTGTGAGATTCACCATGTTGTTGTATACAGCAGTATGTTCATGCCATGAACTTTTAAGTATTCGTTTTATGTAATAAATTATACATATAATCAGTTAGACTTGCGCCTCACCTAGCACTGTTTTGCATTTCTTATAATGTTCCTTCTAGAATATTCTCCACCTCTCTGCTCTGCTATTAAATTCTTGTCACCCTTTAACAACTAGCTTAAATGTAACCTCCTATAGGAAATCACTTCTGAACTCTTCTTCCTCTTATTTTCTATAGTTTTTCTTTTAACTTATCTTGTTACATTTATAACATATATTGTAATTATTTGTATACTATCCTGAAGGCATAGCACAATTCAGAACTCATCTAATTCTGTCTTATTATCTTATTTGAAGAAGAAAAAGAGCAAAGAATGTTTTTTAAAAATAATCACTTGGCAGGGTGCAGTGGCTCACAACTATAATCTCAGCACTTTGGGAGGTGGAGATGGGCGGATCAAGAGGTCAGGGGTTCGAGAGCAGCCTGACCAACATGGCAAAATCCCGTCTCTACTAAAAATACAAAAATTAGCCAGGCATGGTGGTACGCACCTGTAATCCTAGCTATTCAGGAGGCTGAGGTAGGAGAATCACTTGAACCAGGGAGGTGGAGATTGCAGTGAGCCGAGATCATGCCATTGTACTCCAGCCTAGGTGACAGAGCAAGACTCTGTCTCAATAATAATAATAATAATAACTTAAGACTTTCTGAGAAGAAACAAAATGGACATATTAGTAGCAAATATTTTCTATTTTGATAAAGATAATACAGTAGCAAATATTATCTTTATGGTAATAGTGAAGCAGCTTATAAAAGAGTCTCTCTCCTGAAGACAATAATAACAAACTCTGGACAAAATGTAAAACCAAACAAAAACAAAACAAAACAAAACTCAACTATTTGAAGGTACCGAGAATGAAAGCAGGCAGAAGCTAGAGGGTAGCTGATCTTGAAAGAAGGGAGCTGCAACAGTTGAGATTTATGTGTGTGTGATTTCTGGCCTGGAAGTACTTTTAGACTATGAGAGGCAGAGTAGCTATAATTCAATAAGAAAAACACAGTCTTACTGGCTTGAAAGCTAGAGGATGCAGTTTAGTGCTGTCATAAAAGCTGAAAATAGGGAGAAATAATAGAAATGAGAAGTTGCAAGAAGGAGAGGAGATTCCAACATTTGCAAACAAATGCCATGTAAATCCTTGGCTGACCTCTGAGTTCCATGTATTTGAAAGAGGTTTTTAAGGAGCCCAGCCAAGATGTAACTGTTAAAGATTTGCGAAAACGGAGCAGAGATTTCAGCTGCTACCAACCACAGCAAGGATAGAGTCTGGAGTTAGAATCTAGCCAAATTAACTGCCTACTTGAATAAGAATCAACACTTCAGAAAGCAAAATAACAATTCCAAGTCTCTACAACATATCATTTATAATGTTCATAACAATGAAACTTACTGCATATATAAAGAAATAGGAAGAAGCAGCCCATAGTCAAGAGAAAAAAAGGCAATAAAAACAGATCCTAAGGTGACTCTGATATTAGAATGAGCAGATAAGGACTCTAGAGCTGCTGTTATACATATTTTAAAGAACTTAAAGAAAATATAGTAATAATAAATGAACACATGGAAAATCTTGGCAGAGAAATTAAATGTATATAAAAGAGGATTAAATGGATATTCTAAAACTGAAAGTAAAATATTTGAAATAAAAATTAATGAAATAGATTTGACAGCAAATTAGAGTGGGCAGAAGAAAGAGTAGGGAACTTGAAGAGCAATCAATGGCTACTACCTAATCTGAATAACAAGAAAAAGAATTTTACATCATGGTTCTTCAGTGACCTGTGGGACAATATTGTGTGGTATAATCTGCATGTAATTGAAGCCCCAGAAGGAGAGGAGGAAGATAATTATAGAGAAAAATATTTAAAGAAACAATGGCAAAAATATTCCCCAATTTGTTGAAAAACAAACTTACAGATCCTAGAAACTCATACAATGAACCCCAAGCAGAATAAACACAAAGAAAACTACATTCGAGCACATGATAATCAAACCCCTGGAAGTCAAAGGCAAAATAATCTTGAAAGCAGTCAGAAAAGGAAAAAAGATCCACTATATACACAGGGGAACAATTATTTGAATAATGGTTGACTTCTCATCAGAAACAATGGAACTTTAAAGCACCAAATAAGAAAAAAAAAAAAAAAAAAAACACGGCTACCCCAAATTCTATATCCAGTGAAAAATCTTTCAAAATAAAGGTCATCTAAAGACTTTTTTTTTTTTTTTTTTTTTTTGGGACTAAGTCTCCCTTTTGCTGCCCAGGCTGGAGTGCAATGGCATGATATTTGCTCACTGCAACCTCCACCTCCTGGGGTTCAAGCGAGTCTCTTGTCTCGGCCTTCCGTAGTATCTGAGATTGCAGGCATGTACCACCATGCCTGGCTAATTTTTATATTTCCAGTAGTGGCGGGGTTTCGCCATGTTGGCCAGGCTGGTCTCGAATTCCTGACCTTAAGTGATCTGCCTGCCTTGGCCTCCCAAAGTGCTGAGATTACAGGCGTGAGCCACCATGCCTGGCCAATCTAAATACTTTTTTTTTTGGCAAAAGACAAGCAAGTGTTACCAGCAGGCATGAGCTTTCTTTCAAAAAATGCTTAAGGCTGGGCGTGGTGCCTCACGCCTATAGTCCCAGCACTGTGGGAGGCTGAGGTCGGTGGATCACCAGGTCAGGAGTTCGAGACCAGCCTGGCCAACATGGTGAAACTCCACCTCTACTAAAAATACAATAATTAGCTGGGTGTGATGGCAGGCATCTATAATCCCAGCTGCTCAGGAAGCTGAGGCAGGAGAATCACTTGAACTATGGAGGCAGAGGTTACAGTGAGCTGAGATCGCACCATTGCACTCCAGCCTGGGCAACAGAGCAAGACTCCATCTCAAAAAAATAAATAAATAAAATAAAATAAAAATAAAAAAATGCTTAAAAAAGTTCTTTAAGCTGACAGAAAATGACTTCAGATGACAACTCAGATATATATGGCAAATATAAAAGATGGTATCTTTTTCTTCTCTTAATTTATCTCAATGACAATTGGCTATTTAAAACAAAAAGTTATTATATGATGCACATTTTATAATATATGTAAAGTAGATGATAATGCTAGCACAAAAAATTGGGAGGTCAATAGTTGCAAATTCCTTACATTTTATGTGAACTGGTGTAATATTAACTCCAAGGAAACTCTAGTAAGTTAAGGATGAATATTGTAATTCCTAGAGCAACCACTAACATTAACATAAAGCGGTATAGTTTAAAAGCTATAAAAGATTTAAAATGGAATATTAAAAATTATTTAAAAATATGTAACCCTAAGTCGGTCAGAAAACAAAGAATACAGAACAAAAAATAGATGGGGTAAACAGAAAACAAATAGAAACACGGCTGTGATAGCAGCAGGAGGCAGACAAATGCTTAGGTAGACAGGGGTGGGTCCCCAGTGAAACCGGAGCTTCAGGCCCACACAGTTTAAAGCCTAGCTACAAGTCTTGGGTAACGCCTTGGACCAGACTGAGAATCTGTCTTCCCATCTGGTGTGCTTTCCTCTGATTAATCCCTACCCTTTACCTATTTTACATATACCTACCTTTTACTAATTGTTTTTTCACACTGTCATACCCACCTTTGAGTGGTGTCTTCCCTTTACCCTTTTTTGAATACTCGCAAACCAGTCAGCACACACTCCCCATTCTGAGTCCACAAAAAGCCTTAGACCCAGCCAGACTGGAAGAGAAACCACCCAACTTCGGGGGTGAGGGACCAACCCCCACACCCCCTGTCCGCTGAGAGCTGTTCTGTTGCCCAATAAAATTCTTCTCTGCCCTCCTCACCCTCCAAATTGTCAGCATAACCTTCTTGGATGCAGAACAGAGCTTGGGAACCACCAAAAGCAAGTACAGGCTGTACATAACCTTGGTGGGCCAAATAGGTGGGGCAACTCCAGTGTTAGGGCCTGGGGCTGAGAAAAGGCCAGGGAGGATGTCACCAGCTGTGGAGGTCCCCAGTTGGCAAGGTGGCCAAGAAAAATCCTTCATCAGTTGTTCTAAATCAAACCATATCTATAATTTCATTAAATGGAAATAAACTAAACACTCAAAAGGCAGAGATTATCAGACTGAACTTAAAAAATAGGACATGACTAAATGCTACTCTAAGAAATATATTTTAATTTTAAAGACACTGGTTGAAAGTAAAAACAAAAAAGACTGATATACCATGCAAACAGTAAGCAAAAGAGAGATGAAGCAATTACATTGATATCAAAGTAGATTTTAGGACAAGGAGCATTGTGAGAGAGGAAAAGAGATTTTTCTTAAACAGATGAAACAGATGAAAGAGTCTTAAACAGATAAAAGTTTCTTATAACCAAAAAACACAACAATAATAAATGTGAATGTCTCTAATAATATTAACACAAAATATGTAAAACAAAAATTGTCAGAACTAAAGGAAAAAATAGACAAATATTCAATTAGAGTTAATGATTTTAAAAGCCTCTTCTTGGTAATTGGTAGAACAATTAGTTTTTTTTAAAATCAGTAAGTATATAGATGAGCTGAAAATCATCATCAGCCACCTGGACCTAACATTTATAGAACACTACAAACCAACAACTGTAGGATATACATTCTTTTCAAATGCATATGTAACATTCACCAACATAAATGATATCCCAGGCCATAAAATAAGTCTCAATCAATTTCAAAAGATTGAAATTGTACAGAGTATACTGTATAGGAGAGATATGAATACAGAAAGGGAACTAAATGAAAAGTTTCCAAGTGGGAGCACAAACAAAACTGGGATTCATTGATTCAATAACCTGGAGAAAACAGTGTTACCATTTGGCCTCTGATAAAAGCCAAGGCACACTGCTGTCAAAGCTCAGGACAGGAAGGGAAAAGAAAAAACACAGAAAAAAAAGAAAGAAAGAAAGAAAGAAAGAAAGAAAGAAAGAAAGAAAGAAAGAAAGAAAGAGAAGGGAAAAAGAGGAAAAAGAGAGGAAGAAAGGGAGAGAAAGAAAGAAAAGATACATGGAATCATAATTTTCAGAGCTAGAAGGGGTTTTAGGTTGATAATGGGTAGTTAGCAGCAGAAGTGACAAGTGGGATTGTGAACACAGACTTCAGGAATGTGGTGAATAGAAATGACTATGGAGGAAACTGCAGCAGAAATACTATTTTGAACACATAGAAGCTATCTGAAGTGTGGGCATCTGCGTGCCTCACAGACCCCGTACAGCACATCACGTAAAGTAGAGCTATTATGATGTCCCAATCTCCCCGCAAAACAGTAACTTGCGGTAAAATGTGACTAACAAAGGAAAATATGTAATATAATCTAGAATATCTTTCCATTAAAATTGTTATGAAATACAGCACTTAAGCAAATTTTCCCAAAGTATCTTCCTTAGAATACAGTTCTGTGAGCCATTCTACAAAAAGGGCTCTGAGGAATTTCGGGAAACATTGCTAACTGCATCCCCCATTCCTAAAGTTTCATAAGGCACATTAGTGTGTTAGTGACTCTGGGTGGCTTAATGGTATAAAAATCAGTCTTTACTCTTTTTAACCTCTTGTTTCCCAATTTTACAGGACCACAATACTCTTTTTGCATGGAATATCTATTAACGTTCCAAAGAACCAGCATTCTTTGGGATACATTTCAGGGGAAAAAATGACTCAAAGATGAACACATAGCTACCAATGATATTCCTGTAATTTGTTAATAGTAGACCATTCTGTAAAGCTATTAATAAAAGACAAGTGATAACTTGATTTTACATAAAACTTTTCTTGGAAGGAGCTTGAGACACACTGGACCCAGAATTTTCTGAAGAATTCAGGTTGACAAAAATGTAATGATGATTCCTTGTTGCTATTTTTTCTCACTATATGTAATAGCATTTATTTGTGGCATTCCAATAGAAATTTTAATCTGGAAAATTAATTACTAGAGAATAAAGTACTGTCCATTTCACTTACATGACTATTACATTTGATAAGAAAAAATGTGTATACTTGATACCACGAGAAGAAATGAGTTTAAATGGTAGTCCTTTCAGTTAAGTACTAAGAAAGATTTTGTGAATGAGTTTATCATCTATCATAATTATTTTTGCTATTGCTCTTTATTCCTTATTACAGAGCAGTGTGCCAGTCTCTAGGCATTTTCGTTTAAATACTGGCTGGGGTCATAAGTGAAATAAAGTTTGGTCTTCATTTACCTCATCCCAGCAGTTGGGTTGGCACGCAGCTGCAGAACTGCTGGGGCTCTTTTTATTTAATTTGGCATCCCTTCCTGAGCAGTATTGAGACTTTTACTTCAATGACTCCATTGGGCTTTGCCATAATTTCTATGCTGTATCAGTACAGTCTGTGGAAGAGATACCTAAGCAAACCTGAAAGGAGGCTAGGAGCACTTACAGTTCAGGTGTTTTTGCCGAAATCAATGAAGAGATTAACCTCAAATACAGTCCATCAAGAATATTAACTCATTTAGTAATGAAGCCAATTTTAAAGGAATATTCACTCGATCATTTTAATGTTATATGTGTATGTATGTGTGTAATAGTTTGTCCTTTTTCACAATCTCTTTGAATAATTTTTCTAGATTCTGAATCAGATTGTCAAAAGAAAATATATCTTCAAATTCTGAAAAAGCCAAATGTTAATTGTATGACTCAGAAATTGGGAGTGACAATACTTCTAATATGCTTCAAGTATTAAAAGTGGTAAAAGTAAAAGTGATGAGGACAGGCTGCATATTTTGTTGCACATATAAAAAGCACTCAACAAATGCTCTTTTGAATGCATACATTGACCAAAAAAACCTTCTGTGAATTTCATTTCTACGATCAGTACAGAAAACAGTTTCACCTGGTCTGCTTTTCTGTCTCACATGTCACATGTTGGTGGTCATGAATGAGGAAGAAAGGAAATCAAAGGAAACAGACTTTGATCAGAATCATGGATGGTCCAAACTAGAAGACACCTTAGAGATGATTTGATCCAATACCTCAAACTGACAAACACACTAAAGCCCATGAAATATAAGTGATTTGTCCCAAGAATATCACTTAGTGACAGATGTAGGACTGTAGCCTAATATAAACATGGACTTTTCTTGTAATGAGGGTTGTCAATATTGTATGAGGTTATGATGTTGAAAAAAATCTTCCTTTGACTAATTTGAAAAATAGTTCTCTTTTAAATGGTTTCCTAATTTCTTTATTTCTTCTTTTTTAAACATCTCACTTTAGTTTAATCCATCTGAAGTTTTCTTTATATAGAATACAAGGTTAAGATTTAATCTATGTTTTTTTCCCCAAATCATTAGCCAAGTGACTTGGCACCATTCATCTAACGAGTCCTCCCTTTCCCGTTGACTTACAGTGTCACCTTTATTACATTCCAACTTATTTTTTATACTAAGGTCAATATTTATGCTCACTTTTTTTATTCCATTGATCTATCAATTTTTCTGCCCACAGAAATAATTATTGTAATTTTATCATATGTTTTAATAAGTGGTATGAAAAGTTCACCTTCCTTAATCATCTTTAGGAAAAAAAACCATGAGGTCTTTTGCCTATTCTTCAAGATGATGAACACCAGCAAGTTGAAAAAAATTCCATGCAAAAATATTCCATGCAAACCAAATAAAACCCATATGAATTTTGATTGGAATTACATTGGACATAAGGATTAATGTGGGAAGAACTGGCATACTTATAAACATTTCCTTCTCAGGAATATGATATATCTTTCTATTGATTCAAGTGTTCTTTGATGTCATTCATTAAAGTTTGAGAGTTTTCTTCACATAGGTCTCCCACTTTTTATGTGAAGATTATTACTAGGTACATCTGTTCCTCATTAGAGAGGGGACTGTGGAGAAGGAGAAGAGAAAGAGAGAAACAAAAAGAAGAGGAGGGAAGGGAGAAGAAAGGAAAGAAGCAAGGAAGGAAAGGAGGGCAGGAAGGAGGAAGGAAGAAAAGAAAGATCATACAGCTAAAGATGGAAAACAAATCCATTTAAATGTTCCTAATAATTATCTCTAGGTGGAGGGATTGAGGTTATATAATTTTTTATCTTTCAATCTTTGTATTTTCCAAGTTTTCTTCAATGGGAATGTAAAAAAAGTGTTATAATCAGAAAACTGGGCATGGGTGTGAACAAAGCTTCATGTTTGCTTCCTAAAGTCAGGTGCTGTGTTGACTACCTAGTCCTTGGGCTCACTTCCAAAAAATGGGTCCCAGGATTGTGCTAAGGGAAGTTGTGTGTAGGGCTTGGGGGTGGGAGGAAAGATATGGGGAGATGAGAGAAATACGGCTCAAAACCATGCTCATGAAACTAGGCCCATCCTGCCCTGTCACTTCTCTACAGAATCCTTCCTCTTCACACAACCAATTAGATTTTATTGAATTAATCATTTATTGAGTACCTTCTGTGCATAACGCATTTTGTAAAGTATCCTAGAAGATATGAAAGTAAAAAAAAATATGGCTCTTGCCTTCCAGGAGATCTAACAAGAGGAAAAGATACAAAGTCCCCTTTCAATTCAAGGTATACCATGTGAGGGCTTTAAAATGATGCTATGATGGCCTAGGCAAGGGAAAATTAATTCTACCTGAAGAGATCTGGATAGACATTATTATGAACAAAAACAGGGCTGGCCAGGTATGGTAGCTCATGCCTGTAATCCTAGCACTTTGGGAGGTCAAGACGGGCAGATCATTTGAGGTCAGGAGTTCAAGACCTAGGAGACCCAGCCTGGGCAACATGGTGAAACCCAGCCTCTACCGAAAAATACAAAAATTAGCCGGGCGTGGTGGTGTGTGCCTTAATTCCAGCTACTCAGGAGGCTGAGGCAGAATTGCTTGAGTCCAGGAGGCGAAGGTTGCAGCAAGCTGAGATCATGCTGCTGTACTCCAGTCTGGGTGACAAAATGAGACTGTATCTCAAAAAACAAAACAAAACAAAAAAAGGAAAAAAGAAAAAAACACAGCTCTCACTCAATTATACAGGTCTTTATCAAAGTCACACACAAATAAATGCAAATTTATATTGCATTCTGACCAGGTTAGACATTATGTCTGAAGTTAGAGATATGGTCCCTGTCCTCAAAAGGGTTTACAATGTAGCTGGGGAGTTTTCATCTTAAAAGTACTAGCTCATCTTCTTGTTCTAGTCCTTGAGTTAATACAGCCTTTTACTAAATACTCTGATCTTTTACTTCTGTGCTAGATTGGGACAGAGAAATTTCTTCATCAAATTCCTTAGTCATTAAGAAAGCAATCTTTGACTAGGCCCAGATGTGTCCCTCAAATGTAGGTCAAAATCACCACCCTCAATGCTGGTATAAAATAAAGAAAAAGAATGCTAAGTTGAAAGTCTGACTGGTTGAATTTGAATTATGATCCTTTGACTTTTAGCTTATGTGACTTTGGGTGAATTTTATTTAACTGGTTTTTTATTTAACTGCCTCAGTTTTCCCAAATGTAAAATGAAAGTAGGAATAGTACTTACCTCTTAGGGTTACTGTGAGGATTACATGAGATAATCTACGTAAAGTATACTTAACACCATGCGCAACTCAGAGAAGCCCTCAGAAATGTTAGCTATTGCTTAATACTTATGCAATATTTAGCCTGAGCAGGCAGCACCTTCCAGCTTAACATGCAGCCAAGAGCAGAAGCACAGTTAGGTGTCCTGCAAGTGTTCAAATTAGAAAAGTTGTTGAGAGATTTATCTTCCCTATTAAAGTTCAGGTTCTACACTTTAAACTATGGATAAATGGAACACTAAACCCAAGATGGTAGAAAGTTGGTGACAAGATACATTCCCTGGGATTTAAATGTGTAGATTAAATGAAGATTCCATAAATTAGATGACATAATAATTCCACAAGTAAGATGGTCACAGTTTGAAAATCCTTCTCTGAAAAAGTAAAACCTCCCTCCCAAAATTATGGTTATGTTAAACTAACCGGTATAGAGTATACTTTTAAATGAGTGAAGAAGATAATGCTGGTGCTCTCTTGGGTCACTGTTTTCACCACACAACTCCTCCTGATAATCTTCTGTAAGGGTCAGCCCCATCTTAAGTTAGAAATGGAAAAGGGCACTTTGGAACTCAGAAAATTGAGTTTTCTTAGGAACAATCTTAGAATGGTTAGGTTCCCAGGCAAGCTCATATGAAGTATTAGTACATCTGAGCCTAACCATCAGACATATCTGGGCCTCTCACTAGCTAGACGAAGAGAAAGGAGAATTATTTTTCTCTAAAAGTAGCTCCTAGTGTCTTTGGGAGATGGGGAGATAAGGCAAGCAGCATTTCTTACCAAGCAACAGCCCAAGAATACTTCTCCTATGGGCTTGTTTCCTCTTTCCTCTTATTTTTCTCTTTCTCCTCCTGATACATTCTGTTTTTTCCAGACAGGGTTTCTCTCATCCTCTGGATAGTATAATTACTCAGGTAGGATGTATAAACTAGTGACAAGGAGATGTGCCACCCCTTACCCCAAGTTGGAGTGTTAAACTAGAAAAACGGATACATGATCAATGTGGTCAGAACCATGTAGAAGCTAATTTAAAGGATTCTAAAAGGGAATGTAGTCTAATTGGTGTTATACAAATACATAAGACATCAGCTGAAGGTGAGTGGTATTTCATTGCAGGAAATTAGTAAAAGGGAAGGCAATGATTAAGAACACAGGTTCTAATATCAGAGCTTGATTCTATCACTTACTAATTGAATGACTGAAGTAACTTAATTTCTCTATACTGAAGTTTCTTTACCAGTAAGATGGAGATAATATCACTCATCCCATGGGGATTAATGTGATATAACATAACGCACATAGTCAACCCCGAGCAGATAGTAGCTATTAATATTTATTATAAAAAGTTGAACTGGAGAGTCGGAATTTCTCAGTATCTGTATGGACTCACTTTACAAGGATGTATTCATATACCTTTGGCAAGCGTAGCTTCACAGATGGATGCATCAGACTATAAAAGTGTGATGCTGCTGCTCACTGTGAAGATTGTCCAACTAATTACCTTAGTCTGTTTCCCTGTTCACTAAGCAGCCTTCTAACTGGATTCTGTGTAGCTTTCTAATAAGAAGAAAATACGCTCATCAGATCAGGCTGACTTGAACATTCAGATCTGTTGGACCATGACAGCTCTCTCAGAATATATAAAGTGGCATTTCAGCTTGTACATCAGTCCCTTGTGAGTTCAGCTGTACTCAAGAGACTGATTGACTGGCAAAATCAAATCTCTAATCCTATAAAGTCCAGGGTTAGATCTTGGGCTTCACTAAGGTATTAGCACTCTAGTAGGCTCTAAGTTGCCAGTCAGCTGCCTACAAGACCTCAATATTATCATACATAAAACCACAGCTCTTCCTGTTTCTGAACCAGGGGATTTAAATTGTTGACTTGCAAGACAGGAATAGCCTAAAGAATATTTTCTTCGAACTACACAGGGTTTTAAAAAATTACCTGACTACACATTTAAAAATTAGATTTCACAAAAAATATAAGCATAACTTTCCAGCTTCTTTTGAAAACCCAGCCACAAAAGGCTAGAGCTAAGGTGGCTGCCTCCTGGAGGGAAGGCCTGTCTCCTCAGTTCCAGTAATGTGGACCTAGCCTTTACACTCAGTCACTTCAGTAACTTATTATCTCCCTGACCTAATGCAACTATGTTGTTACTCCTACTTTAAGTAAGAACAATTTGAACATTTTCTAAGAGTTTTTACTACTTATATAAAAGAAAAAAATGTCAGGAAGTAAAAAGCCTGTTCCATGAATACCACTTTTCCTTTTTTTCTTTTTCATTTAGCACAAAGAGGTAAGTTTGGAAACACACCCATATTTCAGAAAACATTTGGATTGAGACAGTCTCTTGGGCATTTCTGTGCATGGTTAGATTGGGACCATAACGGAACTGGGGAGAGGGTGACAGTGGGAGAAGGGATTCATACTCTCCAGTGCTGAGGCTGGGAAATGGCAATAGTAGCGTTGAGTGGGGGAAGGGGAGCAGAACATATGAGGAATCAACCATTCCTTCTCTCTATCCTTTTCTCTTGCCACCACTTGTCTTGCCCAAACAAGTCCTGCTTTTGGCTAATGTTGGAGAGAGAGGTGAGAAGTAGGACTCAGGGAAGAGGTTATAGGCAGAATCATTAGTAGTAGTGGCATATACAGCATTAGGACAGAAAGTAAGAGGGGTTGAAAGGAAATCCCAGCCATCCAGTTAGACTGGCCAGTTGTGAGTGGCCATTTATATGAAAGGGACAGAGTGTTGTATGTCAACAGTCAGGGGAAGGTGCTGCCTGTAGAATTCTAATTAGGCAGTTTCATGAACATCTAACAAGTTCAGGAGATAATGTTATTCAGGAAAGTACTATTGCTTTAAAGCCAAAGGGAGAGGAAATAAAGTTTAATAACTAATGAGGACATCAAGGAATAGGGATTATTCAAAAGAATTCTAAAGCTGCCCTTCAGTTAAAGCAGCTGGAGAAGTGATCTAACTTCAGAAGCTGTCTGCATTAAGCCCTACGTTTTATGATCCCGACTGAAAATCACACAATTAGATTCCAGGGGCCCATTCAAGGCCATTCATCAACTGGCCTCCATAGCCAACCACATCTTTTGATTTCTACAACTTGATTAGGCAAAGCTCTAAGCCATCCTCCATTACTCTCACCATTTTCTACCTCTGCCTTTGCTTGTATTGCTTCTGGTACTTTATACAACCTCACCTTTAGCCTTGCCCATCAGTTCCTCTAAGGCCTATCTTAAGGCTTGCCTCCATCCATCAATTACATTGATCCCTGAGAGACTGGCGGTTCCACAAGGAACCAAATGAGCATTAATCTGGGAGTAACATAACCAGGACTGTGGTCCTGATGACTC
Source organism: Cacajao melanocephalus (assembly GCA_963573385.1). Classification (NCBI taxonomy): domain Eukaryota; kingdom Metazoa; phylum Chordata; class Mammalia; order Primates; family Pitheciidae; genus Cacajao; species Cacajao melanocephalus. The sequence goes on along the minus strand of CAUYLG010023329.1, from coordinate 17,326 downwards.
TGAAGTAGCCAATTTATCTTCTCAGTATGCAGATGAGGAATCTGTCTTTAGAGACTAAATGGTATACCTATGTTAACTTGGTTTATAGCACCAGTAGAGAACAGGATTGAAAACCCAAGTCCTGATTCTCCATCTACGGCTCTTTCTACTAAAGCATGCATGGCTGTTTTCAGACCTATTAGTTGCCAACCATAAACTGATTTATTATTCAGGCTAATGTGGAAGATAGAGATGGAAGTAAAAAGATTACGTAATCTTATATATAAATAATCAGTTATATAAATCTGGTATTTTCGGGTCATATTGCCCAAACTTTATAGCCTAATGAGAGGAATCTCCTCTAAGTATCTGCTGGGTTTACTTTACACATTTTGTAGTGTAATTCAGAGGCTATGCTTTTAAAGAAAGTATAGGGCGAATTACTGTAGTCTATGTGTACTTGCTTCTGTTCTACCAAGGAGGTTTTAAAAGGCTAGGAATGCATACTTGAGTTCAAATACAGTTTAAGGTACAATGGGTTAGAATACTGGAGAACACAACCATAGTATTTATTCATCTCAAGAACCTCTCAGTAGATAATTAACCTGGGCCATGATAAAAATAATTCTATTAGTCCCATTTCTCTTGTGGCTAATGCTATCATGCTGCTTGCTGTAGTATTTTTCCTGTGCTTCCTTTTAAACAGAACACTTACTATATTATTGCAAGCATTATCACTTTTGTAGCTGCTCCATTTTCCTCTTTGCAATGGAAAAGCAACCGTAATTAGGCAAAAGCATAAATTTTATATTTTTACTCATGAAGATGTAATTCTTATAAAAATCTGGGCTGGTAGACTAGACCTATCCACTTTTTCAAAGGTTTTCTGCACCATCAACTCAGACAAGTGGATATTTCATCCATAAAAAATACACAGCTTTTAGGATATTTCTCTGTTCTGATGCATACTTTGTCCCACACTGGATTTTTGTGTGAAAGAAAAGATCTATCACAGCTCTAACTTTTGGGGCATTGCAAACCCCTTTGGCAGCCTGGTGAAGCCTATGGACCCCTTCTCAGAATACTGTTTAATAAATGCATTAAATAAAATACATGGGAACCTGTTATACTGAAATACAGTTCTACCCATAGACCCCTGCACCCTAAACCTATCATAGGTGTGACACAGGTCCCTCTATTGAAATACAGTTCTCTGTTGAAATACAGTTCTACCCATGGACCCCTGTACCCTAAACCTATCATAGACGTGACACAGGTCCCTCTGTCTATCTAAATTTTGGCTTTGCAATGTGGGATTAATTTTGAGGTTAGAAACACTATCTCTCAGTATGTAGTCAAACAAATAATCAAGTCCAAGGCCCAAATCATAAAGTAAAAAGGCCCAAAGTGAAAAGTAAATCATATGGGAGCAGGCCTAGTCCTGTTAGCAGGTGGCTGCCGACCTGGAATGATTTCAGAGTAGTGCAAAGGCTCTCTTCCTGGATTCCCCCAAATCCCTCTTCTCTCTGTCCACTCATGCTTGAAATCCCTTAATAGAGCCTAACTCCTTTGTTTTAATTAAGTAGAGGATTTGCTCTTGTTAAAAAATAAATGCCCATGGGAGAGGTAATACTTGATGCTAAAGATTTGCAAATTTATTTTCAGCAGCAGAACAAGCTTTTCAAATGCAACCTTAAATAGAATGCTGATATATAAACAAATGCAAATTTTATAAGAATTTAGTATAATTGTGTATGCCAAATCTTATAATTGCATGTAGTATTATGTACCTATATGTATATAATTCTTACTTAAATATACTATGTACTTACATTATATATTATGTAAATATTTATATTATGTATTTATTATATACGTATTTATATATTTCTGGTTATATCAATATAAACCAACAGTGGAAACAACGAGGCTGTTTTGGTGAAGACAAATTATGAAAGCAAGAGTTTTAAATAAGTACAATCTTACATCTATCACAGAATACAATTTATTTATATATTTTATTTTGCCTGCACAAGAAAATCCAGATGTGAACAAATAAGTAACTTCAAATAGCTAACAATTTGTTATGGCAGTTATAATCTCAGCATTTTGTTCAATTAAAATGATCCAGAAACTTTAAAGAATAGATTTTTTTTTGTTTCAAAACAGTCGCTAACAATCTCTACCAGTTGCTTATGTTCCTTAATAATTAAGGATTAGTTGGTAAGTAGTCAACTAGGGGATATCTGACAAATAGATTTCATAATTAATTTGAATCCTGACTCCCCTTGCTTACTGCACAACCTCAGGCAAGTGGCTTAATGTTAGTCTCAGTTTCCTTATCTATAAAATGATTATAAAAATGGCACCTACTTATAGGCGTAAGGGTTAAAAAAAGATAGTGTACATAAAACACTGTGTCTGGCAAACTTAACAAATGCTATTATAATTGAAGGGCTAAATTACCAAAAATATTTTTCAAATGTGTCATGTAACATTTTAGGATGTTCTATCATATCCTATTTAAATTTCTTTTCAGGTATCTTGGCACCCTTCTCTTTCAGATAATCACTGAGTTTCAAAGAAATCTAATTTTGTTTTGTATGTTGAGTCCAAATTTTGACATTATGCTTCACTGTTGACTTTTCTCTGCAGTTGTTAACAGAGTAACATTGCAACCTTGCACTGTCAAAGACTGTATAGCTCATTTTAAATCATGTATTAACCAACCCGAACTTAAATCGAGCAGTGAAAGAATCTGTGATACTATATTATCATGATGTGGCCATTGTAATGGTATACTTGACTATTATGCTGTGCCAAAAGTATGCACCAGAGAACTTGCCTGGCTTTTAATTGATAGTAGCACACATGTGTTCTAATACTAATATCAATTAATGTTTATTAAATGATTACCAGGAGTCATGCACTGCTTTAAGACCTTCACACATATTAAATTATTTTATCTTTGCTTATTTATTGGTATGATTATTATAGGAGTGTGTATGAGATCTGAATTTCAAAATATGACTAGTACAAAGCTACACGCTATCTAATAAAAAACACTTTTATGGGAAATTCAAATGTGTAAACACATGCGCACGCGCTCAGAGTAAACCTGAAAGCACAAATTAACCCCTCTGATGATCAAATGATTGAATGCATTAAAATTTGGCATCAATTGAAATATGTAGGTATTGTTCTTTATTATACTAAAAATGCTTAAATATTTATCATTAAAAATGAAATGCAAATTAAATGCTTAGAACCCCTCTGAAACCCACTGGAGTTCTCTAACAATTTGAAAATCAACATTAGGCTGGGTGCAGTGGCTCATGCCTGTAATCTTAGCACTCTGGGAGGCTGAGGTGGGCGGATCACGAGATCAGGAGTTCAAGACGAGCCTGACAAACATAGTGAAACCCCGTCCCTACCAAAAATATTAAAATTTTCCAGGCATGGTGGCGTGTGCTTGTAAACGCAGCTACTCAGAAGGCTGAGGCAGGAGAATTGCTTGAACCCGGGAGGCAGAGGCTGCAGTAAGGCGGGATCGCACCATCGCACTCCAGCCTGGGCGACAGATTGAGACTCTGTCTCAAAAAAAAAAAAAAAAAGAAAAAGAAAAAGAAAGTGAAAATTAAATCCTATTACTTACACTGGGATGTGAAAGGAGTCAAATCAGATTCTTTTCTGAAATCATAAGTGTGAAGAAGGAAATCAGAGATTTTTTTAATACGAATTCATTTTTCAGGAAGGTAAGAACCTTATTAGGTACCTGTTATGTGCCAGCAATGTTAATACATTATCTCTATTCTCCATAGCACCCTTGTCTAGTAGGCATCATTCTCCTGACTTGACAAAAGAGAGAACTCAGGATCTGAAATGTAACTGGCTTACCTAGGGTTCCATAACTGCAAAATAGCAGATAGGACCCAAACTCTGATCCGCTCTGCTCCAAGTCCCTCCCAACACACCAGATTACCTCTCCATCTTGCTTCCTCCATTGATAAACCAGAAAGATGAGACTGAGTATGACAGAGTAACCTGCTCTTGGAAACACTAGTTAGTTAGCAGCAAGGCTGTAACAAGAATCCAGTAGTACCAGCGTTTCACTAGGTAAATCCTATCAGATGGCCCATGGGAGGGTACCCAGTATAACTAGGCCTACTGGGAGCCAGCAAAATGATTACTTCACTTCAAAACTCAACATCAGTCTATATAGCTTCAGAGCAGAGACTAGACAGAGGAGGGGACAAATCAGTCCTGTCCTTAGTATCTATTATGTGTAAAACACTGCTTGGTGCAGGGGAGTATTTGAAAAACAGACAGAAGAGACAACAAAGTCTCTGTCCTTATATCTGTGTGGGAAAGAAAGCATAATCGTGTAAAACATTAAAGAGTATCCCTGGAGGAGACCTCAGCAATATTCTGGTTCCCTGCCTGGACCCCTACAATAATATGTTTTAAATGACAGTATAAAACAATGGCACAATACAATATATGAGACTTGCCAATAGTAATAACTAATTTTTTCAGAACACTTCTTTGTACTGGGATCTTTGTTAAGTGCTTTGAATTATCTCGTTTAAAAACTCAATATAATCCTATGAGATAGATACTTTTATTATGGACATTTTACATGAGGAAAGGGAGTCTATTTCTGGGAGATCCCTGGTCTAGCAAGGATTCACACCAGGCAGTCTGACCCAGAATCACTATTCTAAGAGCTAAAAAGTGGTTTCATTTCAGCACAGGGTTGGTTTGGGAATGCATGCAGGATCTTGGCACAAAAGTTCGAGAAACAGCCCTGTAAAGAAATTAAGAGAAAACTCACTACAGTTAGATTCTTTTATGAATGTTATCTGACAAGGCTATAGCCTCTCACTGCCTCTCCCTGCTCTCAGAGCAATGGGCTTTTGTAAGACAGCCATCCACCAGCTAACATTCCATCACCTTCCTCAGCTTTCCCAGTACTCCAAACCAATGCAGAATTGAAATTCTAAATAGCAACAACATACAAAGGCAATACTCTACCACATCCACCATCACCACCACCACCATCACTGCCATATTGGTGGAATATATTTTATAGGTTGTGAATCAGGAAGGACATGAAAAGTCATTCCTTTGTCGAAAACTCTTTCTAAGCAACCTTTCTTTTTTAAAGAAAGCTCTCTTTAAATGATAGGAGTGGGATGTTGTGCATGCCACCACAGTCCTTGGGTAATGACTGTGTGTCATAAATAGGATATGGCATTTCAGAATGTCTTTAAAGCTATTTCCTTTTTTCAACTAATTTAATTACCAAATGCTCCTGGGAAAGGGAGGGGGACCAAGATGCTGACTCCACATTTCCTGAAAAATCAACATTTTCTTTTTAAACTGCTCTCAAAGAAACTGCATTTGATTGTTGTCTGCTGGCTCCCTCAAACTCTACCTCTGTCAAAATTCTGCCCCAGCAGGTGTGAGAAAGAATAGATGCAGAACTTGAGTGAATATCCACATCTGTTTTTGGAAAAAGAGAACAGAAGCAGCACAGAAGGAAGTAAAAGAGATAATTGCTGGCTTGAACTACAATACATTTTACTTGTGGGCAGAGGGCCAGCTTACAGCAGGCAGAATATGCAGGCCCATCTTATTGGAATTCAGGGGTGGGCCTCCATTCTTGTCCGGAGACAGCTGTAAACCAGCAGCCCATAGCATCACAATCAGGCACTGAGTTTTGTCAAGGAATGCTGATACGTACAGAAGCAGCTTTGTCTGCCTCAACTGCACCCCTGCCTGGTGAAATGACAGTCAATCTCTGATTCCAGATGACAAGAACTGGATAAAAACTTAAAACAAATGGCGACCTTTCAAAAGATTAATTTGTTTACCAACAAAATGTTCCCTCTTTGTCATCCGAGATGGGGTGACCTTCACTTTCCCATATCTAGCCTGAAAGGATGCTGACTATAGTCATCTGTTAAGTTAACTCCATCTCAGCAATTATTCCCTTTTTTTATTTTTAGTGACAAGAAGGGTTTATTAATTCACTCTGCTTCTTGTTATGGTTTATAAATGCAACAAGCTCATTCTGAATTACTGCAGTGTAACATCAATTTGTTTAAATCTAATTCTGCTACTGTTGCCAAATTATGTTGTGACTGTAATTGTGGCCATATGCATGGGCTTAAAACACAATCATGTTTTGAAACTGCCCTTCTTTCTCCACTCCCACCTCCCGCCCCCACCCCTTACTTCTGGTGCTTCTTCTAATCATTTGACATTAACACAATTGCCTCACTTTCTATTACTTTATCATTTCAGAAATAAATATGCTTTCAGTGAGAGAGAGATTACTATGTACACCCCAAGTGAAATAGTAAAGAATGAAACTATGATTTGTGAAGTGTGGTCGCTACCCAACTAAGTTAGTGGAAAACACTGCATAACATATGACTCATAAAATCTAGAAATCATAATAGTATTAAATTCAACCTCATGAATAAATAAAAGATTCTAAGTTTACATTGCATTATGTATTTATTTATTTGGAAAGTGGGACCAAAGAACTGGTATAATTCTACAGCAACTCATATCTTGCCAAAAAGAAAAATGTTTTTATGATTCTTTTCTAGGTCATAACAGTTATAATTAGAGTTATTTGTGCAGCAATTCAAAGCAATGTTTTGTTTGGTTATTTTGTTATGCATTCATAATCGTTCTTTTAAAATTCATGTTAACAGATACATGTTTCAAGCCTTTTAAGAAACCCTTTTTATTTAAAAAAAAATAAATCAAAGTCAAATTTTCTGTAGATCTCTTAGTGTGTTGTATTATAAAGTCTAACTGGAACTAGATGTCAGTGAGGGAATGTGAACAGTACCAGGGATTTCTTCCTGTTTCCACATACCTATGAGGACCTACTAGAAAAAATGTTGGAAGGTTGTTTGTTACTATTTGGCAGATTGAAGATACTGAAAAAATCACCAGTGAGTCTCACTTTTAATACTTTTTTGGGAAATTGGTTTTACATAACAGAATCACAGAATATAAAATTCTGAAGATAGTTTTGCAATATCAGTATGTGTGTGTGTGGCAGGGGTTATACGTTTTCAATGCACTAAAATCCTTGCATCAGCCCCTTATTATCAGGAAGAATACATCATTTCATAAGATGGAGAAGATACCAGCTTTTAGGAACTAATAATGGAAATTGGCTACATATTCACATTTGCTCTGTCAAAAATGTCTAAAGTTGTTTAGAGGCTTTTGACAGGCTGATCAAGTTTCATAAGAAGTAAGGAAACACATAGCCCTTGGCAGCCAAATAATAATCCCCTTTGAGTGTTTAGAGTAGTTCTAAAATGATTAGCTTTGATGCTGCTTTTCTAATTAACTATACATCACAATGCTAGACACACTGCTCTAGTTTATGTAAGTGCTTTTGATAGCATTTTTATAAGTGGTAAATCACAACTGCACTTATCCCCAAATGCTTTATATGACTGTTTAAGACCAAATACCTGAATACTTGTCTCACAGTACTTTTTGCACAATGCTTCTGTTTTTTAAATCCAAAACGAAAATATTGTTTTCAGTTAGTACCATCATACAACTGTATCAACATAAAATGACAGGGTCAACTATTTGATCAAAAGGCCACCTGTTTGAACAAAATATACATAATGTACATCCAATTTTAAATTGCTCTGCTGTAGATTTTTATGGCATCGAGTTTTATGAAAAACGGAGATTTAATAAAGTAAATGGATATCTACTAGCTATATGTTATAAAAGGCAAAGTGCTTTCCCAAATTCTGTTTGCTAAAGTATATAGATACAATATACAAGGCACTCATTCTATTTGGAAATTGGAAAAAAATATAATTAATGACTAAGAATCTGCCCCAAGTTTTGGATATAATTTTGAAATCTCTATTTAAGTCTAAATCTTCATTCAGATTCACAAAACAAAGCATAATCCTTTTAAAATCTAGAGGTATGCCTTTTAAAAAACCAGTACTCATCAGAAAAAGTTCGCAGGAAACGCAGCAGTTGCCTCGGGCTACAAAGCCTCAGTACTCCTCCAGCTAAGCCAATATTAATTCTAGATTGAAGAGGAAAACCAACAACAACAAAAGAGAAATCTGCTTCCATGTTGCCAGAGAAATAATATTTTTATTTCGAGGGCTCTGGGCTCATGGGAAGCAGATAAAAACCCTTTCACATTATTCACAGTGACATTTTAAATAAAGTTGCAGCACGAATAAAAATATCTAACTTTCTGGTTATTTCTTAGGCTATAAAAGTATTTGCAAGATAAAGTGCTCTTAAACCAAACCTGTTAGAACAACATAAAGCACAAATAAAGTAACTGAAAATATATTTCAGGGTTACATGAATGAAGTAGGCAGTTGAAAATGTCTATGTAGGAAATTTGGAAGATTAATCTAAGATACTATTATGCTAGTTAGAAATGGCTTTGCGATTTAATCCTAACATTAATCTTGTTTTTAGTTTTGATTTCACCAAGGCATATATTTAAGAGCTTTTGAGAGAAGCCAAAGGTTAAAAATGTATTAAAAATATATAGCTGTTACCTCAGTAATTGTTTTCAGTGTTAGAAATGATCTCAAATTAAATAATTTCCCAGTTAAAATGAACCACTACTGTTAATTCTCCTAAGAAAACTCCACAACATATAAAGAATACAATCCTTGCTTTAGGACAAGTTAGCAGCTAGTCAATGGCAAAAACAGGCATAGACTCTGAGATCTCTTACTGCAAATCTACATTTGATTATTTTTCCCTCTCATTATTTTGCTGACATAAAGGATTAGTTCCTGCTTGCCTCAGATTTAGAATAATATTCTCAAATATTTGCACATTATGAGAGTATATGCAACTGAAGAGGATTCTGTGCTCCTGTTTTGATTCTTCTAGTGGTAAGCCTACTATCAAAGAAATAAAATATTTAAAATTTCTCTATTAATTGTTTTTGCTGGTAAATTATTTCCTTGTTAAAATTATGGTACTAGATTATTTAGGAATATCAAATAAAATAGAGAAATCTGAGCTACAAATAAGTCTTTAAAATAGGCTTACATTTTCTTAATCATTGCTAATTATAAACAGAATGAGAACCACTCCATCTCCAAAAAATTCCAAAGACAAAAAGGATCACAATCTTTACTTAACATCTATATTACATCTTACCCTACTAATAAATGACTTTTATTTCTTTAAAAAATAAGAGCTCATTAAAACAACTCATTACTTACACATGCTTTTCTCTGATTAATATATGGCAAATTGATTCCATAGTTCGCATTTACAGCAGCTCTGTGGTGGATGTTTTCAGGATCTTGCATGATTTTTACATTCAACCCTATCTTTCGCTGAAACAAAGAAACAATGAAACTTTCATGCTGGATGAACAAAAATGCTTACTAACATTTTATATCCTCAAAGGAGTTTAAAGTTCTTTGGAAATAATTATTTGAATGAAATTCTCACTGGAAAAAAATATATTTGGATCTTTTATTTAGGCTGCTAATTGGTCCCTTTTATTCACAGAAAAGGAACTTTCTGTAGATTTTCCTCCGTGTATCCCATTGCTCCCACAAATACATCCTCAGACACATTTTCTCAAAAATAATGCTGGAAGGCAACCAAGGTGGGCAAAGGACTAGAGAGAATACCTCGTCTTAATTTATTTTTAGCTTTCCAGGTCAAGGATTTGTCAATGAAATCTATACTACAAATACACAGGTAGAGGGCTCCCTTGGTCTGTTAATGTGGCCACTTTCCTCTAGGGACATTTACAGGTAAATCTCAGTTTGGGCCTGGTAAATTTACCACAACAAATTTATCTACTCCTTCACGGAGATTCTCTTATCTGTAAGAATAATTTATGCTTTCATTAGAAAAAATAAGTCTCTTGTTTGAACCACTTATTTCTCATTTTAAATAATTCAAATTAGTTATTGTTGAGATGCTTAAAAATAAACCATGAGGGTGGGCCACACAGTGGTGGTGGGAAGGAGCCCTAGATAGTTGTCAGGACACCTAGTTGCCAGCTCTCCTCTTGACTGCTATGTGTAACCTTGGGTAAGTCACTTCACCTCTAAGGAAGTCAGTTTCTTTATTTGCAAAATGCATGTTAGACCTGACAGTCTCTTGAGGAACCATGCCTGAGCTTTGGGATTCTATGATTTGAGGCTAAAAGATAATTTGGCACGTAGGGACCATGGTATTACTAATAATTTCTAAAGTCTTTTGTGATTAATAAAACTGTAATATAATTCATATATCATAAAATTCACCCCTTTAAAGTGAACAATTCAGTGGTTTTCAGTATATGCACAACCATCACCACTATCTAATTCCAGAACATTTGCATCACCCCAAAATGAGACCTCATACCCATTAGCAATTGCTCCCTATTCCCGCCTCCCACTAGTTCCATGCAACCAGTAATCTACTTTCCATCTCTACTGATATATCTATTCTAGACATTTCATAGAAATGGCATCAAAATATGCAGCCTTTGTAACTTTTTAAAAAGGAGGTTAGAAGTATTGTGAGTAACTTAACTGTTTTCCTTTCCATTCACTGTTTTCGTTTTGAGGATTACCTGATGCAGTTGTTAAAATGGTTACAGGAATCGGACAGCTTTGTTCATGATCCAGCTATTTCTTTGGCATAAGCATTCATAAAGGGTCTGTGCCTAAGGTCAAAGTGAAGGAGGTGGCTACAAAAATATCTACAGAATGTACGGTAGATAAGCACAGATACGTCTAGCTAAGGTATTTCTTAACACATGTTCCAAATCTTCCTTTTACTTTTTAATAGCATTTTTTAAACCAAATCTCCAAATAACTGCCCTCAACTGTCCACTTTATTTAATCTGGGCAGGAACACAGGATGCAAACAAGGCATGTCTGTTTCCTTCTCCTTGAGGTACACGTGGTGACAAAAGTAATGTAGTACCTAATTAGAAATGGCTTTTCTTCTGTGAGTAACACAGCACTACTCCAGGGTTTTCACATGGAAGCAAACTGCCTCTTCTATTGAAATTAATATCTGAACATAATTTTTTCCTTCTTAATTATACTTTCAGAATAATTTCTATTCTACCAAGGATTGCGAAATTGCTAATATGTATTATATTGATTGGATGTGGGTTTCTGTAATTAGGGTGTTTTTAAAATGTATATATTTTAGATACAGAATTCATGGTAATAGCTTCATCTATCATGTCCAACCTTTGTTAGAACTTTTTAATTATGGGATTATTGGCTCAGAGGACCACAGCAGTTTTCTTAGTTTTATCACGCTCCATCAAGTTTGTGTGGTTACAGAAAGGAAATGGCCAAGTACAGAATCACTGCTAAAACTGGCCTTAGAGTCCTATAGTGTTTTGCCTATTGTTAAATTCTGTAGCATTAGACATAGATATTTCTGGAAAAAAATCAGTATGTAAATAGAAATCTAACAGAAATGAAAGGTATAATATCAATTATTTATGGTTGGCTTCTAAAGCAATGATTTGAGATTAAAAGATAATTTTAAAATAATATTCTCATATTTACTATTTTGGTACCACTGCATGTGGATATCAAAATAATATGTAGCATACATGATTTAATTGCTCTTTCCAAAAACACTTAAAAGCATCTATGTTTAAGGAATATTAACATAACCATACAGGCATGGTGGCTCACTCCTGTAATCTCAGCACTTTGGGAGGTTGAGGTGGGAGGATCATTTCAGGCCAGGAGTTTGAGACCACCCTGGCCAACATGGTGAAACCCCGTCTCTACTAAAAGTACAAAAATTAGCCGGGCATGGTGGTGCGTGCCTGTAGTCCCAGCTACTTAAGAGGCTGAGGCATGAGAATTGCTTGAACCCAGGAAGTGGAGGTTGCAGTGAGCTGAGATCATGACACTGCAATCTAGCCTGGGCGACAGAGTAAGACTCGGTTTCAAAAAAAAAAAAAATTAACATAGCAAATGTTTCACTGAAACTCACTACCAAATATATTCAAAACCTAAATTTGTCTTACAAACCATCTATAGTGATGTATGGGAAAATACTTATAAGATATGCCACATTATGATACCCAGTAATAAGATTTTCAAGAAAATCAATTACAGACTTCAAAAACAAAAATAAAATTAATCATTCCATTAAGCAGGAAAGTATGCTCAGGAAGATAAGTATTTTTTACCAACAGTGACATAAATATCAGAAATAATTTCAGAAATTTTTAGTAAATTGGTCAAGAAAAGATAGCAATTTATATCATCTATCTTGAGTCCCTAAACAATCTAAACTTTGTATTCTCTCCTTTTGATAGTAATTACAAGCAGATACATCAAATGTGACTCTCATTTAGACTTTGGTTTGTAAGAACAAAAGTTATTATCAGAGCCAATTACTGTTTTACCTACATGGCTGCACAGAAGCAGGGAGCTCAATTTTCATCTCATCAGTGATTTTGTGGTATTTATTTTATTACTATGCCCACAAAGCTATATAAGAAGGAAATAGCTTATGCTATTAAAACTACGGTTGGAATATAGGAGGCTAAGGTTTCTTTTAGAAGAACTTCTGAATTAAAAACACTAGGCAGCATGAAATGCCAGCTCCCCAGACATGGGTAGACCATAAAATGACACACATCTGAGCAGTAGATCCCACACAGAGTAATCAAAATTGAAATGCTTCACAAACAAAGTAGAGAGAGGCTATTTACTAAGTTACAGTATTATCAACAGTGTTTGCTACAAGTAATGTCTTCTAAAGTGGATATTGCTTAATATCATATTCCCACTGGTTAAAGACAGCTGCTGTTTAGTCTCAAAACCAGAGAAAAGAAAAACAGAAAAAGAATTTAGTCACCTTTAACACTCATTCTCTCAACCACTGTCTTATGTAATAGGAAGAACAATAGACGTCAAGTCCTGATTTGAGCTGTATGATCTAGATTTCTCATTTGTAAAACTGGGTAGTAACACTTAGCTTCATAGGGGTATTTGTAAAGTTCAAATGACTAATCTATGGTGTCTTATAAATTATAAAGTACTATTCTGGAGCCAATGTGAAAGGGCCCCAAAATATGATTATAATGGATTGAAACACTTCAAATATATAAAAATCCATGAATTCCTTTTTTTAAAATTGTATTTGGGCTCTGGGGTCCTGCATCCTGCAGGATTGTTGCATAGGTACATACATGCCATGGTGGTTTGCTGTCTCCATCCCCCCCCAACACCCGTCACCCACATCAGGCATTTCTCCTGGTGTTATCCCTCCCCAACCTCCCCGCCACCCCTCACTGTTCCTCCCCTCCACCCCCCCACCTAGCCCTGTGAATGTTGTTCCCTTCCCTCTGCCCAAGTGTTCTCACTGTTCTGGTGTTTGGTTTTCTGTTCTTGTGTCAGTTTGCTGAGAATGATGGTTTCTAGGTTCATCCATGTCTCTACAAAGGACACTAACTCATCATTTTCATGGCTGCATAGTATTCCATGGTGTATATGTGCCACTTTTTTTTTCTCCAGTCTATCATTGATGGGCATTTGGGTTAGTTCCAGGTCTTTGCTATCATAAATAGCACCTCAATGAACATATGTGTGCATGTGTCTTTATGACAGAATGATTTATAATACTTTGGGTATATACCCAGTAATGGGATTACTGGGTCAAATGGAATTTCTATTTCTAGATCCTTGAGGAGTTGCCACACTGTCTTCCATAATGGTTGAACTAATTTACACTTCCACCAACAGTGTAAAAGTGTTCCTTTTTCTCCACGTCCTCTCCAGCATCTATTGTCTTCAGATTTTTTAATGTTTGTCATTGTAACCAGTGTGAGATGGTATCTCAATGTGGTTTTGATTTGCATTTCTCTAATGACCAATGATGAGCATTTTTTCATATGTTTGTTTGCCACATATTTGTGTTCTTTTGAAAAGTGTCTGTTCATATCCTTTGCCCACTTTTGAACGGGTTTGTTTGTTTTTTTCCTGTAAATCTGCTCTTTTCCTGTAAATCTGTTCTTCGTAGAGTCTGGATATTAGCCCTTTGTCTGATGGGTAGATTGTGAAAACTTTTTCCAATTCTGTTGGTTGCTGTTTTACTCTAATGATTATTTCTTTTGCTGAGCAAAAGCCCTTAAGTTTAGTTAGGTCCCATTTGTCTATTTTGGGTTCTGTTGCCATTGCTTTTGGTGTTTTAGTCATGAAGTCCTTGCTTGTGCCTATGTCCTCAATGGTTTTGCCTAGGTTGTCTTCTAGGGTTTTTATGGTGTTAGTTCTTATGTTTAAATCTTTAATCCATCTGGAGTTAAGTTTTGCATGAGGTGTAAGGAAGGGGTCCAGTTTTAGCTTCCTGCATATGGCTAGCCAGTTTTCCCAACACCATTTATTAAACAGGGAATCCTTTCCCCATTGTTTGTTTTTGTCCAGTTTATCAAAGATCAGATGGTTGTAGATGTGTGGCATTGTTTCCGAGCCCTCTGTTCTGTTCCATTGGTCTACATCTCTGTTTTGGTACCAGTACCATGGTGTTTGGATTACTGTAGCCTTGTAGTATAGTTTGAAGTCAGGTAGTGTGATGCCTCCAGCTTTGTTCTTTTTGCTTAGGATTGTCTTGGTTATGCGGGCTCTCTTTTGGTTTCATATGAAGTTTAGTGTTTTTTTCCCAGTTCTGTGAAGACGGTCAATGGTAGCTTGATGGGGATAGCATTGAATCTATAAATTACTTTGGGCAGTATGGCCATTTTCACGATACTGATTCTTCCTAACCATGAGCATGGAATGTTTTTCCATCTGTTTGTGTCCTCTCATTTCCTTGAGCAGTGGTTTGTAGTTCTCCTTGAAGAGATCTTTTACCTCCTTTGCTAGTTGTATTCCTAGGTATTTTATTCTCTTTGTAGCAATTGTAAATGAGAGTTCGCTCATGATTTGGCTCTCTGTTTGTCTGTTACTGGTGTATAGGAATGCTTGTGATTTCTGCACACTGATTTTGTATCCTGAGACTTTGCTGAAGTCGCTTATCAGCTTAAGAAGGTTTTGGACTGAGACGACGGGTCTTCTAAATATATGATCATGTTGTCTGCAAATAGGGACAATTTGACTTCTTCTTTTCCTGATTGAATGCCCTTTATTTCTTTTTCTTTCCTAATTGCTCTGGCTAGAACTTCCAATACTATATTGAATCGGAGTGGTGAGAGAGGGCCTCCTTGTCTAGTGCTAGTTTTTAAAGGGAATTCTTCTAATTTTTGCCCATTCAGTATGATATTGGCTGTGGATTTGTCATAAATAGCTTTTACTGTTTTGAGATATGTTCATTCGATACCTAGTTTATTCAGAGTTTTTATCATAAAGCGCTGTTGAATTTTGTAGAAGGCCTTCTCTGCATTTATTGAGATAATCATGTTGTTTTTGTCTTTGGTTCTGTTTATGTGGTGAATTACGTTTACAGATTTGTGTATGTTGAACCAGCCTTGCGTCCCCAGGATGAAGCCTACTTGATCGTGGTGGATAAGCTTTTTGATGTTCTGTTGGATTTGGTTTGACAGTATTTTACTGAAGATTTTTGCATCAGTGTTCATCATGGATATTGGCCTGTAGTTTTCTTGTTTCTTTTCTTTTTTTTTTTTTTTTATTTCTTTTTTTGATTTTGTCCTGTAGTTTTATTTTTTAGTTGTTTCTCTGCCAGATTTTGGTATCAGGATGATGTTGGTCTCATAGAAAGAGTTAGGGAGGATTCCCTCTTTTTGTATTGTTTGGAATAGTTTCAACAGGAATGGTACCAGCTCCTCTTTGTTTGTCTGGTAGAATTCAGCTGTGAACCCGTCCGGACCTGGACTTTTTTGGTTGGTAGGCTATTAATTGCTGCCTCGACTTTAGGCCTTGTTATTGGTCTACTCAGGGTTTCAACTACACAGGGTTTCAACTTCTTGGCTTAGTCTTGGGAGTGTGCAAGTGTCCAGGAATTTATCTATTTCTTCCAGGTTTACTGCTTTATGTACATAGAGTTGGTTGTAGTAATCTCTGATGGTAGTTTGTGTTTCTGTGGAATCACTGGTGATATCCCCTTTATCATTTTTTAGTGCATCTATTAGATTCTTCTCTCTTTTCTTTTCTATTATTCTAGCAGGCGATCTATTTTGTTGATCTTTTCAAAAAACCAGCTCCTGGATTTATGGATTTTTTTGAAGGGTTTTTTGTGTCTCTATCTCCTTTGGTTCTGCTCTGATCTTAGTTATTTCTTGTCTTCTGCTTGCTTTTGAGTTTTCTGATATTGCTCCTCTAGCTCTTTCAATTTTGATGATAGGGTTTCGATTTTAGATCTTTCCTCGCTTCTCATGTGGGCATTTATTGCTCTAAATTTCCCTCTAGACACTGCTTTAAATGTGTCCCATAGGATCTGGTATGTTGTGTCTTCATTCTCGTTGGCTTCAAAGAATATTCTTATTTCTGCCTTCATTTCATTGTTTATCCATTCGTTATTCAGGAGTAAGTTGTTCAGTTTCCATGTGATTGTGTGGTTTTGAGTGCTTGTCTTAATCTTGAGTTCTAATTTGATTGCGCTGTGGTCTGAGAGACTGTTTGTTATGATTTCCATTCTTTTGCATTTGCTTGGAGTGATTTACTTCCAATTATGTGGTTAATTTTGGAATAAGTGCAATGTGGTGCTGAGAAGAATGTGTATTCTGTGGATTTGGGGTGGAATGTCCTGTAAACGTCTATTAGATCCGCTTGGTCCAAATCTGCATTCAAGTCTTGGATATCCTTGTTGACCTTCTGTCTCGTTGATCTGTCCAATATTCTCAGTGGAGTGTTAAAGTCTCCTACTACCATTGTGCGGGAGTCTAAGTCTCTTTGTAGGTCTTTAAGAACTTGCTTTATGTATCTGGGTGCTCCTGCATTGGGTGCATATATATTTAGGATAGTTAGCTCTTCTTGTACTGATCCTTTTACCATTATGTAATGCCCTTCTTTGTTTCTTTTGATATTTGTTGGTTTAAAGTCTTTTTTCATCTACTAGGTTTGCCACTCGCTTTTTTTTTTTTTTTTTTTTGCTCTCCATTTGCTTCGTAAATCTTCTCTCTCTTTATTTTGACTCTGTGTGAGTCTTTGCATGTGAGATGGGTCTCCTGAATATAGCACACCAATGGGTCTTGACTTTTTATCCAGTTTGCCAATCTGTGTCTTTTGATTGGGGCGTTTAGGCCATTTACATTCAATGTTAATATTGTTATGTGTGAATTTGATCCTGCCATTTTGTTACTGGCTGTTTTGCCCATTAGTTGACATGGCTTCTTCATTGCGTCATTGTTCTTTACCATTTG
>CAUYLG010023327.1:0-82866 GCA_963573385.1 Cacajao melanocephalus | reverse complement strand
ACAATGGCCACACATGGTGGCTCATGCCTGTAATCCCAGCCCTTTGGAAGGTCGAGGCGGGTGGATCATTTGAGGCCAGGAGTTCGAGACCAGCCTGGCCAACATGGTGAAACCCCGTGTCTACTAAAAACACAAAATTGGCCCGGCACAGTGGCTCATGCCTGTAATCCCAGCACTTTGGGAAGCTGAGGCAGGTGGATCACCTGAGGTCAGGAGTATATGACCAGCCTGACCAACATGTAGAAACCCCATCTCTACTAAAAATACAAAATTAGCTGGGTGTGGTGGTGCATGCCTATAATCCCAGCTACTCGGGAGGCTGAGGCAGGAGGACTGCATGAACCCAGGAGGTGGAGGTTGCCGTGAGCCAAGATTGTGCTATTGCACTCCAGCCTGAGCAACAAGAGCAAAACTCCATCTCAAAAAAAAAAAACCCAAAAAAAATTAGCCAGACATGTTGGTGCATGCCTGTAGTCCCAGCTACTTGGGAGGCTGAGGCGAGAGAATCACCTAAACCTGGGAGGTGGAGGTTGCAGTGAGCCGAGATCGTGCCACTGCGCTCCAGCTTGGATGACACAGCTAGACTCATCTCAAAAACAAAAACAAAAAAAACCCTCACAACAACCTGTGCAGTGGGTATCAATCTCCATTTTACAGATGGGAATGTTGAGGCACAGAGTCTAGGTTACTTGCCCAAGGTTAGAGAAAGGATACATTTAGGAAAATAAGGGAGATACTGCCTCTTTCCACTCAATGCTAAGGGCTCTCAGGTTCAGGGAACAGGACCAGGTGGGAGGGCACACTCAGTATATGAGATTATCCCTTACACACTGGCAAACCTCATTACTTTCTAAGAGGACTTTCAGGAGCACCCTGATCCAGACCTTCAGAACCCTGCACTAGACCAGCACCCGCGTCCCCAGGACACCTGACCCTGAACTCTCCTGTAAGGCCTGTTGATGCACGCTAGGAGTTTCCTGATGATGCCCAGCATTTCCCTCCCTCCATTCCTCAGTCTGATCTCAGCCCCTTCTCATCTCGGCAGTGCCAGCTGCTCTGTTCCCATTTCACCCCACAGTCCAGCACTGGGCTTTCCGCTGGCCCGCTACCATGTGCCATTTATTTGTCTGGCCGGACGCTGAGGCTCAGAGGTTCGGCTTCCTGATACGGGACCTGGCACAACAAAGGAGCCCAATAAAAGTCTGGAGAGCTAATGAATGAACTTAAGCCACTCTCATTTCATTGGCTCATCATTCATCAACCACGGCTGAGCGCCTGCTGTGTGCCGGGTCAATGGACTGGGCTGGGCTAGGGTGGTCGAAGCGACTGCTCTGACGGCGCAGAGACCCTAGGCGAGTTGGGGAGGCCAAGAAGGGACAAGCGGAAGCAGGGACAAACTGGGAGGTCCAAAGGGGTTCTCTAGCCGCGCCAGGGGGCGGGACCGGAAGAGCCCCTGGAGGGAGCGTGCCCGGCCCGGACCTGGCCTTGCCTAAGGCTCGAGGGGAGTCCGGTTCAGCTTTGCCACTCACCGCCTCTTCTCCTCGTCGAAGCTGAGAACCAGCCTGGGCCGCCGGTCGTCACCTTCTCGCTTCTTCTTGTTGCGGCCCATAGCGGTGAGGCCACCGGCTTCCTCTCACCAGAGACACTTCCGGGTGTAGCGTACTCATCCTCCCGGGTGCACCCCTCAGCGTCGCTCCGCAGTTCCGCCCGCAGACCCCGCCTTTTAAAGGGATCTTCCAGCTCGTTTTCTTCCCTTTGCCCAAGCGTGACGCCCAGGTTCCTGACCGCTCCGTGAGTCTCCGCACCAGCACCTACCCAGATTCGCTTCAGTGAGAGCGAGGCCCCCTGGACCTCATTGCCTAGGACTGTACCTGGCATACAGTATGCACTTAATATGGAGTTACTCGTGAATGACCAAAAATTCCCGTACTGACCCTACTTTGAATTTTTTTTTCTTTAATTTGTTATTATTATTACTTTTGAGATGGAGTCTTGCTCTGTCGCCCAGGCTGGAGTGCAGGGGCGCGATCTAGGTTCCTTGCAACCTCTACCTCCCAGGTTCAAGCAATTCTCCTGCCTCAGCCTCCTGAGCAGCTGAGACTACAGGTGTGTGCCACTATACCCCGCTAATTGTTGTATTTTTAGAGACAAGGTTTCACCACGTTGACCAGGCTGCTCGAACTCCTGACCGCAAATGATCCTCCCAACTCGGCCTCCCAAAGTGCTTCCTCCACACCCAGTGGCCTCTCTTACCTGCCCCAGGATTTTTCTTTGCCCTGTTGTGGCCCCAGTCCTAGTGTATGTATTGTGAGTGTAAGCCAGTGCACGGGGAGAATCAGTGGGTGAACTGAGGACCAGGCGGGGCAGCCTAGGGGACATTTCCTCCAATGTCCAGCAGAGGGCACCCCATCTGCAGCCAAGTTTCCGAAACTATTTCTGGGTGGCCACCTGGGAGCCCCAGGAGCACCTGGAGATTGGGTGTGGCTTAATGGATTTCTCAGCATGTGTGTTCCATCCTCTTTGGCCTCTCATAGAGGTACGTGCTCCCCACTCCACCCAGGGCCCAGGGCACTCACTGAGATGGAAATCATCCACCCAAAATGGGTCCCATTTTATAGATGAGGAAACTGAGGCTGGGTGTATAAGAGACTTACTCAGAGCTGGTGCCAGTTGCCCTAGAAAATGAGATTTACTGGCCAGGTGCAGTGGCTCATGCCTGTAATCCCAGAACTTTGGGAGGCAGAGGCAGGTGAATCACCTGCGGTCAGGAGTTTGAGACCAGCCTGGCCAACATGGTGAAACCCAGTCTTATAAAAATATATATATATTTAAATACAAAAAATTAGTATGGCATGGTGGCGAGTGCCTGTAATTCCAGCTACTCTGGAGGCTGAGGCAGGAGTGACTTCCTCGCTTGAACCCAAGAGGTGGAGGTGTTGTGGTGAGCTGAGATCACACCATTGCACTCCAGCCTGGGTGACAGAGCAAGACTCTGTCTCAAAGAAAAGAAAAAAGAAAGTGAGATTTGCCAAGCCTACCTGACCCACCATGCCTCAGGAGACTGTGTCTTGGGGTTGTGGGGGAGCTCAATGATGTTCTGATTCTAAGCCTTCTGGAACTTTGGCTCAGTTCCTACAGCTGTTTCCCAGGGAGGTGGGGCCCTGGGAAGATCTCACTGCAGCAGCAAGCAGGAAGGACAAGGTGCAGGGACATGGTCAGTCTGCAGGGCACCCCAGCTGTCCACTCAAGCCCGTCAGTTGGGATGCGTGGGTTTGATGGGGTTGGGTTAAGCATTGCCCTCTAAGGTAATGGAGTCTGGGCTGGTCTTGGGGGAGACAACCCCTTTGGAAACCAGGAGAGAACAGGCTCATGGAGACCTCATCTCAGGTCAAGTGAGTCACCCCTGCGCTGTCCCCTGAGGAAGAGACTGTGGAAGCCTGGAGGCTGGGCCTCATGTCGGCTGGCTTCTACCTCTTGGTTCTCTGCAGAGGTTAACATAGCCCCCAACCCCAGCTCTTCCTATTACAGAAACAGGGGCTGGCAATGGGGTGCCAGGGTTATCACCCAAACCCATATTCCCATTGTTGGGGTGGGGTCATCTGCCCAGGGATGAGAGCCAGCAGCTTCCAGCCTAGTCCCTTGGTTGCCCGTACACTCTAGCAAAGTGGGGTGCATGGCCTGAGCCCACAAAGCCAGGATGCCTGGAGAAGCCCGCAGGCTCAGCTGGGCCTGGTACAGATCCCAGAGTTACCTCATCAATCAGAGCCCATTTCTTCCCCTTCCAGTTGGAGTAATAGCACCTCAAAAGTGGTGCAGGGAGCTGGGTACAGTGATGTGCACCTGTGGTCCCAGCTACTCAGGAGGCTGAGGCAGGAGGATCGCCTGGGCCCAGGACTTTGAGGCTGCAGTATGCCATGATCATGCCTGTGAACAACCACTGCACTCCAGCCTGGGCAACATAGCAAGACCCCATCTCTAAAAAAAAAAAAAAAAAAAAAAAGGCCGTGCATGAGGGCTGGGAAACCACTATCCACTAGCATTTACCATATGCCAGGTATTGAAGCTGGCTTCTTTCATGCAACAACTCATTTAATCTCCACTTGATCTCAGCTAGAAGGCCGAGAATCAACTGGTCTTTGGAACAACCCTTTGATAAGCTGTATGTGTTATCCCCCTTGCATAAAGGAATAAGCTGAGGCTCAGAGAGGTCAGTTAACATGCAGGTCACACAGCTGGCAGCCCCTTGTTGTCTGACTCCAAATAGCTTTCTAGCTCATGAAGGCAAATGAGAGGGGCCTCGTATTCTTCCCTCCACCTCCCTGTCTTCTGCCCCTGTCACCACACACACATTTGTCTGTCCTTGCCTCTTTCTCCCTTGATGTCATTCATGCAACATCTTTGGAGTATCTGCTGTGTGCTGGGGCCACTAGGCTGAAAGCAGTTCCAGGGCAGGGACTGATTTTTTTTTTTTTCTGAATTGGAGTTTTGCTCCAGCCAAGGCTGGAGTGCAGTGGTGCAATCTCAGCTCACTGCAACCCCCACCTACCAGGTTCAGGCGATTCTCCTGCCTCAGTCTCCGAGTAGCTGGGATTACAGGCGCCCGCCATCACACCCAGCTAGTTTTTTTTAGTAGAGACAGGGTTCACTGTGTTGGCCAGGCTGGTCTCGAACCCCTGACCTCATAATCTGCCTGCCTCGGCCTCCAATTTTTTTGTTTAGATGGAGTCTTGCTCTGTCGCTGGACTGGAGTGCAGTCCTGCAATGTCCGTTCACTGCAACCTCAGCCTCCCAGGTTCAAGCTATTCTGCTGCCTCAGCACCTCACTACAGGTGCCCGCCACCACACCCAGCTAATTTTTGTGTTTTTAGTAGAGACGGGGTTTCACCATGTTGGCCAGAATGGTATTGATCTCTTGACCTCATGATCCGCCCGCCTCGGCCTCCCAAAGTGCTGGGATTACAGGCCTGAGTCACTGCGCTGGCCTGGGACTGATTTTTATTCAGTGGTCACTGGCCCGCCTACTGTGTGCCAGATTCTCTGTGCTTGGTCTGGGGGATCCAGCAGAGACATCATTAGAACTGAGGAGGTACCTGTGGACAATGCAAATGGAAGTGAAGGAAGGTGCTCCCCGCCACACACGCGCGCGCATACACACACACACACACACACACACACACACACACACACACGAGGCTGGTTCAGAGGGAGCAGAGGCAGCTGCCTTTATTGGGGGCCATAGGCTGGCTGGTTTCAGTCAAAGGCCACACACTTGATCTTGAAGTCACCATCAGCTGCCATGTAGTTGATGGCCTCCAGGTTAAGGCGATTGGGGAACTTGAATTCGTATCCATCTGGCAGCTTGATGGTCAGGTCTGCCTGGTCGAAGCTGATACACACCTGGAGGTGGGGGAGGGGAGTCAGCCGGACTTTTCCAGAACCCATTCCTCATGTGGCCCTGACACTTGGTGGCTGAGCCTGAGGAGGCGCATTTTTAATAATTTTTCTTTTTTTTTTTTACTCTAATCCCATGACAGATTTTTTAATTTTTATTTTTTGAGATGGAGGAGTCTGTCACCCAGGCTGGAGTGCAGTGGCACTATCTGGGCTCACTGCAACCTCCGCCTCCCGGGTTCAAGCAATTCTCCCGCCTCAGCCTCCCAAGTAGTTGGGATTACAGGCATGCGCCATCACGCCCAGCTAATTTTGTATTTTTAGTAGAAACGAGGTTTCTCCATGTTGGTCAGGCTGGTCTCAAACTCCAGACCTCAAGTGATCTGCCCACCTCGGCCTCCCAAAGTGCTGGGATTACAGGTGGTAGCCACCACATATGGCCCTTTTTTTTTTTTTTTTTTTTTGAGACAGGGTCTCATTCTGTTGCCCAGGCTGAAGTGCAGTGGCACAATCTCAATTTATCTGAGGCTCAAGTGATCCTCCCACCTCAGCCTCCTGAGTAGCTGGGACTACAGGCCAGCACCATCACGCGTAGCTAATTTTTGTATTTTTAATAGACACGGGGTTAGCCACCATGTTTACCAGGCTGGTCTCGAACTCCTGACCCCAAATGATCTGCCCGTCTCAGCCTCCCAGAGTGCTGGGATTACAGGCGTGAGCCACCACGCCTGGCCCCTCCTTTGTTTTATTCTAACCAACCACTTAGGTTCAAAGAGGGGCTGACACTGGCCATCACACAGGAAGGGAGGAAAGAGGGGGGGAAAGAGAGCAGGTAGGGCCAAGGTCTCCAGTCACTAACCCAGCCCCGCCCCAGCCCACCCAGCCCCTGTCCCTGGTCCGCAGCCCACCTCTGCGACGCTCCCAGGCTGGAAGGGAAAGGCAGCCTCCCGCTGCTCGGTACCCCAGGCGCCGCCGTCCTTGCTGTTGCACACGATGGTGTTGGCATCCCCGTGGGCGTTGAAGCGAGGGTTGAAGTGTAGGCACAAGTTGTTGCTGTCTTTGCCCAGGTTCAGCACGAAGCTGGGGGGTAACAGGCGGGCTTGAGGCCACCTTGGCCACCTCCAGCCCCATCCACTGACTAGTCTGTCACTCAGTACCCCATGAACGCACCTTGCTGGAAGAACTCAGGAACGGAGACAAGAAACCTGGATTCTAGCTCTGGCCCTACCACCTGCTTACTGTGTGAGCTTGAGCTAGTCCCTGCTCCTCTCCCCCAGTTTCCTCATCTTTACAACGGGGGCTGCACAGGAAGGCTCCCCAGGGCTCCTGCTGTGCCGAGGGCCCAAGATTCTCATAGTCATAAGCACCCTACACTTTTTGGTCAAGGTCAGAGTCTACCTCCGGATGGTGACCTCTGGTTGTGTCCTGCCTCTACAGCTCTGTATTCCTGGTGCCCAGCACAAGTGAGGCACATAGGAGATGCTTAGTAATTATAGGGCTAAGGAACAAATAACAATACATTTGTTGAGTGGTGATAATAGCAATCCCTGCCTCTGAGGGTTTGGCTGAAATGAAATTAGTGCAAGAGAAGTGCGTGGCTCTTAACAGTATCAGTGGATCCTCAGCCTCCTCATCGCCACTGCTCTATTCACTTCCTGCACACAGCCACCTTCCCCTTGACTGTCTTTCTTCCTTTTCTTTGTTTTTTTGAGACGGAGTCTTGCTCTGTCTCTCAGACTGGAGTGCGGTGGCGTGATCTCGGCTCACTGCAACCTCCGCCTCCTGGGTTCAAATGATTCTTCTGCCTCAGACTACCAAGTAGCCGGGACTACAGGCACCCGCCACCACGCCCGGCTAATTTTTGTATTTTTAGTAGAGACGGGGTTTCATCATTTTGGCCAGGCTGGTCTCGATCAGCTGACCTCGTGATCCGCCCTCACAGGCTTCCCAAAGTGCTGGGATTACAGGCGTGAGCCACCGCGCCGGCCAACCCCCCTGTCTTTCTAACAAACTGAGCTAGGTGAGGTTGGTTGACTGGTCCAAGGTCACATAACTGCTGAGAAAATAAGGTAGTCGGCTGAAAGAACGAGGAGTGAAGGAAGGACCAAAGGACAGAGCAAGTGAATGAACGAGCAGACGCAGGAAGGAGGGACTCAGGGAAGCCTCACTCCTCTCCCCGCCCTCCC
Source organism: Cacajao melanocephalus (assembly GCA_963573385.1). Classification (NCBI taxonomy): domain Eukaryota; kingdom Metazoa; phylum Chordata; class Mammalia; order Primates; family Pitheciidae; genus Cacajao; species Cacajao melanocephalus. The sequence goes on along the minus strand of CAUYLG010023327.1, from coordinate 75,289 downwards.
AGCAGGTCCCGCCCAGCCCGTAAAGGGGTGGGGGCGGGGGAGCCAAGGTATTACAGATGACGAGGCCACAGCTGGTTTAGTTTAAGAGGCTACAGCAGGGAGGGAGCGGGGGAGGGGGCGGCAATGGTGGGGGCGCCCAGACCCTGCGGGGGAAGTGAGTCACCCAGAAAACGCGGCATCCGCGGCCGGCCGTTAACCCACTCCCCGCCAGGGAGGAGAGGTGGGCTTGGCCGGCCACACCCTCCCGGCTGGACCAAGCCCCCATCCCTGCCGCCCACCACCCCACCTTCACCTCTCACCTCTTGGCGTCAGGAGCCACCTCGCCCCGCACTCGGAGGCACTCCCCAGGTTTGAGATTCAGGTTGCTGGCCTCGAGACCCTGCACAGACAAGCCCCCGCCCAGCCGGGTTAGAGGACAAGGCCTCCACGGCCCGCAGTATCTAGGGGTGGCTGGGGGTGGGAGTGGGGTTGTTCCCGCCCTGCATCCTCTGACCAAGCCAAAGGGCAGCCTGGGGACGGGATCGGGCAGTGATTTCTAGCCTCTGATTCTCTACGTGGTCCTGGGAAAGTCCCTATTCCCAACGGGGTCGGCTTGAGTCTGTAACGTGAACCAGGTTCTAGAAGCTAGGCTCAAGGAGATTTTGCAGATTGGCTTGGGGATTTTGGACTCAGAGTGGCTTGGGAGGTGGGGTGCTCTGTCCCATCGCAGATGGAGAGGATCAGGCTGGGGAGGGGCCGACACTTGCCCACGGTCACACTGAATGGAGGGGGCTGCTCTTCTGCTGGAGAGGAAGTGGCCAGGGGCGACCCCACCATTCTCCTTCAAGCCCCTCTCTGCGAAGAGGCCCAGGGGCTAGGGAGGAGACCCTGAAGAACATGGCCCCGCTGCATAGGGAGGATAGCCTGTGGGCTGGCTCAGGGTTAACAAGATTGAGCAAACTGCTTGGCACTGCTGCTCCCCAGCACCTCGAGAGGGTGGGCAAGAGTTAACTGGTGTGAGTGGTTCCTTCTGCCAGAAACTTGAACCCTTTCCCTGGGGCCCAAGTAAGAGTCTCACCTCCTTGCCATCCTAACCTCCCAGCTCGGGGGTGGTGGAAGGGAATTTCCCCGCCCATCCCCCCATTAACCTGGACACACCACCCTCCACCCCCGACCTAGGAAGGCCCATCCTTGGCAGCCTGTCTCGGGTCCTGGCGACTTTTCAGCATTCTCTGGAGCAGAGAGTGACTCTGCCCTGGCCTGGTGCCTGGGACAGCTGCAAGGACAGGAGGCTCTCTGGGGTGGAGGAGGGGGAAAGGGATAGTGGCCTGGGTGTCCCCCAGTTGGCCACACCCTTCTCACTCCCACTTCTCCGAGAGCTGCGTAATGTCAACTCTGGGCCGAAATAACTGTGCTTTCAGACCCTGGAGAAATCCAGACAATTCTTAAAGCAGAGAAGGCCTTGAGGGACCATGGAGCCCACCCCCATTTTACAGATGTGGCCACTGAGGTCCAGAAAAGAGAAGCCACTGGTTCCAGGACACACAGCTGGGACTCGAACCCAGCTCCCGATCTGCCCAACTCTCCTCCGGCCATCAGCCCCTGCCTTATCCCCTGGACCTTGGGGTGGGGTCCCCACACTTACACAAGCCATGATTGAGGGCAGGAGGATGTTCGCGGGACAAGCGCACCAGCTGTCTGAAGGCTCCACCCGAGAGATGGGTCCCGGGCGCTCCCACCCTTTTAACTGGACCTGACCTGGTGAGCCCCGCCCCCCTAGAAGTTCAGCCAATTGCAAGTCAGGACAGGGCTGGGGGCCACCGGGGGCGGAGTCTATGGATTTTTTGAAGCCGGTTCTGGAGCAGAGGTGACCAATCAGAGTGGTGAGCTGCCGCCCCCGCCGGAGTCCAAGCTCCACCTCCTATTCTCCTTCATCCTTCTCCACCTCTTCCCTCCCCACCCCCCACCAAAATTGTGCTGTGGCAGAGATTGAGGGGAGCCAGTGGAAAATAGTTTGATGATGAGCTAGGCCCACGAGTTGGCGGGAAGGGGCCTGTGGCCAGGAGGCTGGGCTCAGGGGGTGCCCAGAGATGATGGCTGAGGAGGTGCAGGGTCCTCCAGGGAATCAGAGCTGGGGGAGGCCAGGCCGCTCCCAGGCAGGCCCAGGGCGTGGCTCCTGCTGCGCGCGTGTCTGCAGAGGGCCACTGACTTAACCACAGGCCCCGGCCCCACCCGGACCTTCCCCGGAAGCAAGGACTGCGGCTGCTGCAGCGCTCGCTCGCTTTGCTAAGGCTAAAGAAAGGCTGGGCTGGGCGCCAAGCCTGAGGCTGCAGGGCTGGGCTCCCTTCAGGGGACTGCAGGGGATAGTCAAAGCGCCCTGGCCTGACAGCTTCTGGCCTGAGAGTGTCAAGCCTGGGAGATGGCCCAGGGTGGTCCAGGCCAGGAGGGGGTGGGGTCCTGGCTCTGTGCACCCTGTCCTCTATCTTTTTTATTTTTATTTATTTATATATTTATTTTTGAGATGAAGTCTCACTCTGCCACCCAGGCTGGAGTGCAGTGGTGTGATCTCTGCTCATTGCAACTTCTGTCTCCCAGGTTCAAGCGATTCTCCTGCCTCAGCCTCCCAAGTAGCCGGGACTACAGGCCCCCAGCCACCATGCCCGGCTAATTTTTGTATTTTTAGTAGAGACGGGGTTTCACCATGTTGGCCAGGCTGTTTCGAACTCCTGAACTCAGGTGATCCACCCTCCCTTGGCCTCCCAAAGTTCTGGGACTACAGGTGTGAGCCACCGCGCCCTGCCCCCCTGTCCTCTCTCTTCACATCTCTCCTCTGAGGCCCAGCACAGCCCTCATTTCCCTATCTGTTCAGCAGGTATTTTACTGAGCACCTACTATGTGCCTGGCCCTGGGCTCTCAGGATTCAAAGCTGAACCTTTCCCAGTCCCCACTCTAAAGGAGCTCATGGTTAGGGTGGAATCTGACCACAACCGCGTTAAGAAGTAGATGATGATGGCTCTAAGGGAAGCCATGAGAAAGCGCTGTGGTGGGCTGACAACTGCATGAGTGAAGGAGGTGGGTCGTGAAGGGTAGGCAGAGAATCACCTGGCTTTCCAGCTTAGGCGGAAGCTCTGGAATGAGAAGGCTGGGGCTGGGGAATCATGTTCAGGGCATGTAGGGGAAAGATGGGGATGAGGCTAGGAAGCCCACAGGACCTGGATCATGGCAGGTCTCACTTGTCTGAGCACAGTGCTTGGACATTGTTGTACGGGAGGAGGCTGGGGAGCCAGGGTTAGAGGGAGGGTGAGTACTGAGGCCAGATTTGGGCTATAGAGAAGATCACTGTGGCAGAGAATTGAGGGTGGGTTGGAGGGGTGCTCACCTTTCACTCGGGAACATGGTGGAGGAAGGGGTGAGGGGCGTGCTGGGTGTTTGTCACGGGGACCTCCTTCTCCACCCGGCCATCCCTCTTCTGAAACTGCTGGCACCAGAGAGGGAGGAAGATTCAGACCAGGAGTGACTCACATCTGGAGGCCAGGCCAGCAAACCCACCCTGCCCAACCCTGCCTTCCCACCCCTGGGAGCACCTTCCTCCAGATGCTCAAAGCCCACCCTGGTACAGGATGAGAAGGGAGTGCGCAGGGCTGCATGGTGGACCCAGAGACGGGATGGGGTTTACCCCCATGAGTGCCTTGCCCTTCCTTCCAGACCAAGTGGCTGCTTGGAAACCAACTACAGCAGCTTCATTTTTCCCTCCGGGCCTCCCCAAAACATCACCCATAGGAAGGGCTGGGTGGGGCCCGGCCCAGCTCCACTGCCCCTCCCCTGTGCCTCCCCTCTCTGCCAGATCAAGGAATGGAGCATCTCAGGCGCAGTCCTAGAATAAGGGCCAGAGGTGCTTCAGGTGTGGTCCTCGAAGGGCTGGGGACAGGTGGGTGTGGCCGCTTTTCCAGCCCAGTAGTTGGGTTCTTGTGGACTCAGGAGCTGCTGCTACAGCCTCCTCCACCCTGGAAAATGAACCTGGCGCCGGGGAGTGTTTGCGTTGGATGGAGGGACTATTCACTTCTCTAAAGGGTCTGACATGAGTAGGTCTGACAGGAAGGCAGTGTGGCATGGTGAAGAGGTCCCCAGAGAGGCCTATTTGGGAGTCTAGAGACTCGGGTGCTGGCCCCGCCTGCTATATCCCCTGAAAGCCTCCTGGCAAGCTGCTTTTCCCCACTTGCCTCTGTTAAAACGCACGCTCTGAATGAAGAGACCCCCAAACAGGCTTTGTGTGAGCAACATGGCTATTTATTCACTGGGGTGCAGGTGGGCTGGGGCCGAAAATGGAGTCAGCAAAGGGAGGTGGGATAGGAGTTGGTTTTATAGGTTTGGGGTGAAAAGTGGAAAGTTACAGAATTTACAGTTGCCAGTTTTTTGCAAGCTGGGAGGGGGTTGTAGGGGGTGGAGTCACGAGGTTGGCCAAGGTCAGTTACAAGGTCCAATTGAAGAGGGAGACCCAGGCATCTCAGATCAACTTCCCCTTTTCATTCCTAGGACTGTAAACTGAAACCCTTTTCATACGTGATTCCTGAGACTGTAAACTGAAATCCTTTTTATATGTAATTCCTAAGACTAAACCGAAACCCTTTTCATATGTTAAGCTATAAACCTAAGATTCTTCCATGTGTAACATCTAAAGTATAAGCCTATATAAAGACGGAACCTTCCTTTGCTAGGGGAGCTTGGCTGTTAGGCAACTATGCCACCTTGCTCCCGGCCGAATAAACCCTCCTTCCTCCTGTATTTGGCTGAGAGATCCCGAGGCCACTCCTGCTACACAATGGCCTTGTCAACTGAGGCAGAAATAAGAAATAGAAGGTCTCAGGTTAGTTAGGTGCCCCGCAGGGGTTGATCCTTCTTCCTTCCAGCTACTTCAGGTTTTCTAATTCCGGAAGGCCCTCCAGAGGTGTACGAGTGATTCATGGGGTCGCCATACCCTCCATGGCATGGTCAGACCTTATAGCCTCAGTCTCCCTATCTGTAAACTGGGGAGATGAAATCCTGCTTTCCCTGCACGAGGTGAATACAGGCTGGAACTGAGGTCTGTTGTACTAAACAGATGATTCATTGCTTCACGGAGGCTCAGAATGTTTTCACTTCCTTCTTGTCTCTTTCCCCAGGCTCTTACCTTCCCCGGGTCTTTGCAGCACCTCTGGGAGATCCACTTGTCATCCCTGACTGGTCCCCAGTGGTCTCCTCTTGCCTAGGTCTGGGCAAGAAGTCTCTCCAGATTCCAGTGTCCCCTGTGATGGGAGCTGTGGTTTTCCTGGCCAGGAGGGAAGGCAAGGACACAGGGGCATCGTGGGCCTCTTCCCCCAAGTCCTCAGGCCTCCTAGTGGCAGCGCCCACTTATCTTGCCAGGCCGTGTGCCTGGCACCTTGCTTTCATTATCTCTCCTCTCCCCTACTTTGTGTCTGCCAACTTGGTTGAATTTCTGCACAGTGAAATGAAGCTGCAGTTAGAATCAGGAGAAGAGGCCGGGCACAGTGGCTCACACCTGTAATCCCAACACTTTAGGAGGCTGAGCTGGGTGGATCAGGAGCTCGAGACCAGCCTGGCCAACATGGCGAAACCCTGTCTCTACTAAAAATACAAAAATTAGCCAAGCACAGTGGTGGGTGCCTGTAATCCCAGCTACTCAGGAGGCTGAGGCAGGGAGAATTTCTTGAACACAGGAGGTGAAGGTTGCAGTGAGCCAAGATCGAGCCACTGCACTCCAGCCTGGGTGACAGAACAAGACTCCATCTCAAAAAAAAAAGAGACGAGAGGTGAGTTCTGATTTAGGGGCTGAATGGCTTCGACTGTAGCTGAGGTCCTGGGCTTCTCTGAACCTGCTTCTAGGCCTCATAGGTGGGAATAAGGCTGCTGCTTGGAAGATTATAGCAGTGATGTGTAAGGAGGGGCTCTATGTTAATGCTCCCTCCTATGACCCCCAAGGCCAAGGCCACCACTCCAGGGATTCTCCTCCCCACTAACTGTCCTGAAATAGAGACAGCCAGTTCTCTGGAATTTCTTTGTCCTAGGCTGGATCTTGGCTGCTGCATGAGAAATGGGCTCAGCTTGGTCCAGACAGGTCATCCAGGCCAGCGTGGCCCTTCCCACCCTGCCAGGAACATGGGGTGGAGGTGGGGAAAGGGAGGCCACAGCCCCTTCAGCCGGCGGTGTTGAGGAGGACGGCCCACAGAGGTGCCATCCACACCCACAGCCAATCTGGCTGCTCCAGCCAGGGAAGGTAGGGGAGGTCAGAGCCAGCTCCTGAGTCCTAGAAGTCAGAGCAGGGAAGAACCCTGAGACACCGTGCCTGACCTGCTCCCTATTTAATGATGCAGTGTAATGTCGGGGAAACCACCCAGAAAGGGTGGCCACTGGACCAAGGTCACAAAGGGAGCTAGGGCCGACCCGCTTTCATCTGCTGAGCCAACGACACCTGGGCTTGAAAAGCTGTATTTTCCCTCCTGCTCTATGAAGGTGGGGGATGCCCCTGGCAACCTGGGCCGTTTTCCAGCCAGGTGGCACTGCAGCCCACCCCCTCAACCCTGCTGATCCTTACCTCCCAGCCTTTGTCCGGACGGCCCCCTCCACACCTGCCTTTGGCCTTCCCACTCCTTGTATGTACCTCTTCTGACTGCAGGCCCCAGCCCTCCATTAGGGCTCCGCCCTCCTCTCAGGTAAAGTCTAGGTGGGAGCCAGTCCCTTTCATTAGCCACCCCCAGGCTCAGGCCTGAACTGTTACAAGGCTTTGAGCATCTTATTTTATATTTATTTTATACTTACGATTTTACTTTTGAGACAGGGTCTCACTCTGTCACCCAGGCTGGAGTGGATTATAGCTCACTGTAACCTCAAACTCCTGGGCTCAAGCAATCCTCCTGACTCAGCCTCCTGAGGAGTTTAGACTGACTACAGGTGCGCACCACCGCACTTGACTAATTTATTTTTACTTTCAGAGACATAGGGTCTTGTTATGCTGCCCAGGCTGATCTCGACCTCCTGGCCTCAAGCAATCCTCCCATCTTGGCTTCCCAAAGTGCTGGGATTACAGGTGTGAGCCACTGTGCTCAGTGAGCATTTTATTTTGAAAATAATTATAGACACACAGGAAACCTAAAAGCTTCTCAAGAGTTTAGAAACTATCTGGCCAGGCGTGGTGGCTCAGGCCTGTAATCCCAGCACTTTGGGAGGCCAAGGTGGGTGGATCACTTGAGGCCAGGAGTTCGTCTCGAACTGGTGGGCACAACTGTAATCCCAGCTACTCGGAGGCTGAGGTGGGAGAATCGCTTGAACCTGGGAGGCGGAGGTTGCAGTGAGCTGAGATGTGAGCTGAGAAGTGAGCTGAGATGGCACCACTGCACTCCAGCTGGGGTGACAGAGTGAGACTGTCTCAAAAAAAAAAAAGAAAAAAGAAAAAAGAAAGCTTAGAAAATATTTGAGATCTGAAGAAAAAAAAACTGGCTCCAAAATAGTAAGACTGTAAAGCTGAAATTATAAATGTTTATTGTGCTCAAACTTAATATTAACTTGGGTAGTCAGAAAAATTTCATTACACTTGAAAACAACTTTGTAGCTTGGGTCTTCCTACTTCCAAAGCATTTCCAAGCATTCCTAGAGGTTAGTCCCTCCTAAATTAGGTCCTGGTTGCCAAATAATCCCTCAGAGAAAAGTATAAACATACTTCAAAAAATATATATTTAATGTGGGATGTGAGTGGATTTTAATGTTTTCAAATGATGTATCAGGAAGGTTTTTGGCTGCAGGTAACCAAAAAGTCAATGGAAATTGCTTTAAAATTAAGGAAAACCTTTTCATAAGTCTAGGCCAGACACTCCCAGCATTTTGGGAGGCTGAGGTGGGCTGCTCACTTGAGCTCAGGAGTTCAAGACCAGCCTGGGCAACAGGGTGAAACCCCATCTCTACTAAAAATACAAAAATTAGCCAGTCGTCGTGGTGCATGCCTGTAGTCCCAGCTACTTGGGTGCTGAGGTGGGAGGATTGCTTGAGCCTGGGAGGCACAGGTTGCAGTGAGCTGTGATCGCACCACTACACTCTAGCTTGGGCAATGATGCAAAACCTCGATTTTTTTTTTTTTGAGACAGAGTTTCGCTCCTTAATACCCAGGCTGGAGTGCAATGGCACAATCTTGGCTCATCGCAACCTGTACCTCCCAGGTTCAAGCAATTCTCCTGCCTCAGCCTCCGAGTAGCTGGAATTACAGGCATGTGCCACCACGCCAGGCTAATTTTCTATTTTTAGTAGAGACGAAGTTTCTCCATGTTGGTCATGCTGGTCTCGAACTCCCGACCTCAGGTGATCTGCCTGCCTCAGCCTCCCAAAGTGCTGCTAGTACAGGCAGGAGCCACCCACCTGGCTAAGACCCTGTCTTAAAAACAAAACAAAACCATCAAAGAAGTCTGCCAGTTAGGAGTTTCTACAGCAGATTTTATATAGCAGTGGTTCAATAAAATCATCAAACATCTAGGTGCTTGTGTAATCCTGGACTGTGGCTGCATAGGCTGTCCTTGCTCTTAGGTTATACAAGCTGAAGACTTTTTGGTGAACTGTGTTAGCATCTATAACATACTCTCTCTTATTTTTTTTTTTTTAAAGATGGGGTTTCACCATGATGGCCAGGCTGGTCTTGAACTCCTGACCTCAGGTGATCCACCCACCTCGGCCTCCCAAAGTGCTAGGATTACAGGCGTGAGCCACCGCACCCGGCCTGTAACATACTGTCAAATGGTGAACAAGCTGGGCACACTAACTCATGCCTGTAATCTCAGTGCTTTGGAAGGCTGAGCCCAGGAGACGTGGGCTGTAGTGCGCTAAGACTGGCATCAATATGGTGACCTCTTGGGGGAGGTAACCACTAGGTGGCCTAAGGAGGAGCGAACTGGCCCAGGTTGGAAACAGAGCATGTCAAAACTCCCACAATGATCAGTAGTGGGATCCTTCCTGTGAACAGCCAGTGAGCTCCAGCCTGGGCACCATAGTGAGACCCTGTCTCCAAAACAAAACGAAAGGAAGACCCCGTCTCTACAAAAGAAAGTTTTAAATATTAGCTGGGTGTGGCGGCATGTGTCTGTGCTAGCTACTCAGGAAGCTGAGGAAGGAGGATCACTTGAACCCAGCAGTCAGAGGCTGCAGTGAGCTGTGACTACGCCACTACACTCTACACTCAGCGAGAGTGAGACCATCTCTAAAACAGTAACAAAAGGTAAACATATATAAAGCAATTAAGTAAAGGGGGCAAATATTAACAACTGGTAAATCTAGGTGAAGGATGTAGGGGTATTCATTGCGTTATCCTTGCACCTTTTCTATTAATTTTAAACTTTTTAAAATTACAAGTTGGGGAAAAACCAACCCAAGTTCTTCCAGTCTTTCTGCTCTGCTACCTGCAGCAGGGTCACCTGTAAATGCTTGGCCAGACCTCCTGATCACAGAATGGCTGCAACAGCTCCCAGCACCACGCCCAAAGCCAAGAGTGACTCCTTCCTCTATGTCCTTTAAAAGTGAGGCAAACATTCCCAGAACTCCCTTCATGTTTCATTGGTCAGAAGAGTAGCCAATCACTGACCCAAAGGAATCAAATTACTGTGATTGGTTCACACTCAAGCTTTAAACTCATTAAGACTTACTGCTCAGAGGCCAAGCACAGTGGCTCATGCCTGTAATCCCAGCACTTTGGGAGGCCAAGGTGGGTGGATCATGAGGTCAGGAGTTTGAGACCAGCCTGGCCAACATGGTGAAACCCCGTCTCTACTAAAAATACAGAAACTTAGCCGGGTATGGTGGCCCACGCCTGTAATTCCAGCTATTCAGGAGGCTGAGGCAGGAGAATTGCCTCAGGAGGCAGAAGTTGCAGTGAGCGGAGATCACACCATTGCACTCCAGCCTGGGTGACAGAGCGAGACTCTGTCTCAAAAAAAAAAGGAGCATCTCCCCTGAGCTTCCTGAGGTTGAGACCTCATCCTTCATCTTCCTGTCTCCCTCTCAGTGTCTCCAGCGTCCCACAGTCAGCCAACACAAGTTCAAATCCTGCAGAAGGTGAGCACGCTGTCCAGCTGTGCACCCTCGGTAAGTTAACATCACATTTCTGACCCCCAATTTTCTGTGAAGGAATAATCCAAACATGTCAGGTTTTCCAAAGCACTGCAGTCAGTCAGTATACAAGGACTCAGCAACGTATAAAGCACTCTTGACTCAAGGTATCACCATACACAGAAGACAAGCTGGAACAGGAATGGGTCATTTCATGCAGGGAAGAATGTGCTGCCGGCCCGCTCCAGGGAGAGCAGACTCCGGCAGGGGGTCCACCTCCCGCCCCAAGCACAGACGCGAACACATGTGAACACTCCCACTCGCACTTTATTAAGTACGGGAGGACAGGTCACAACAGGGGTGGGGGTGGCGGGGAAGGCCCAGCCCCCACCCACCATCACTGGCACACAGTAATAAATAAATAGCAGGGAGTGGGCACGGGAGAGAGGTGGTACTGCAAACACTGACCTCAAGGCGGGGACACAAAAGCCCCCCTTCCGAGCTGTGGCCATCAACACTGGACGGGTGCCATGACCAGGAATGGGCGGGGCTCGGCCACAGAAGCCCCAGAGCATCAGTCTTTGTGGAGGAGGGATGTCTTCGGGACGTGGACCACTCTTATTTACTGACTGAAACCTGGACCCCTGGCTGGTCCTGTCAGACCCAGATTATCAAGAGCCCACTGTCTCGCAGGCTTCTGGATTGTTCTGTTGAGGATCTATAAAAGACCACTGGATCACTATTACTTGGGGTCCCAATGGGTCAACCCAGGGACCTAGGACATGCGAAGGTCATTGTCACTTAGGCTTCAAATTGGTCCACTCGGGCTCCAAGACATGAAAGGGTCACTGTTACTTAGGAGCCTAAATTGGTACCCTACAGGACCCAACATCGAGTCACTATCACTTAGCCTTTGGATTGGTCCACTCAGGACAATAAGGGTTGTGGTTACCTAGACCTCTGGTTGACAAGGACCCAAGGGCCAGGACCTGAGGGGCGGAGAGAACTCTAGAAGCCCCAGGGAAGCGGGAGAAGACTAAGTGGTCAGGGCTGGAGGAAATCTTCAGGGGGCATCAGAGCCCAGATTTCAAGGAGGGGAGGTGACAGGGCAGGAAATAAGGCCACCTGGCTGGGTCAGGCCAAGATGAACTCGTAGGGGACCCGCTTCTGGGACAGCAAAGAGTGCCCAGCCACTGCTGGAAGGGGACTGCAAGGGCTCTCAAACCTTCCCTGGGTCCCAGCCCCACCACAGTGCAGAACTGGGCGAAGGAGCCGGTGGTGCCTAACACGGCTTGTGACCCATCGCCTCCACCTACGGGATCAGGGAGTGGGGAGGGGTGGGCCTGTGGCTGCAGGTGCGGTGGGCTCAGTCCTCCAACCCCTCCATCAAGTCTGCAATGCTCTCTACATAGTAATGGGGCACGAGGTCGTGCTGGCCGGCCGCCAGGTAGGCCTGGGCCTCTTCTAGGCGGGAGACTCCTGTGAGCGTGAGCACAGTGGTCATGCCGCAGCGGTGGCCGAAGAGGATGTCGGTCTCCAGGCGGTCACCCACCATGAGCGTGCATGCGGGGTCCATGCTGAAGTTCTCTGTGATGCACTCGAACATGTAGGGGCTGGGCTTGCCCACCACCAGGGCCTGGCGTCCCGAGGCAGTCTCCACCGCAGCGGCCAGGCTCCCGGTCCCTGTAGGGAGATGGAGACGCAGTCAGCCGGAGGGCGGCAGGGACAGCATCAGGCCCTGAAACTGAAGTCCAGGGAGGCAGATTGGCACCGGGACAAAATTAGCTGCTGACATGAGCCAGAGAGCCCACTTACCAGTCTTAGTGTAGTGGCTAAAGGTAGAGGCAGCAGCCAGATGCCTGTATCTGGACTCCATCTCCACCGTTCTGGGCAGGCTACGTCACCGCTCTGTGCCTCAGTTTCCCCATCTCTAATATGAGGATGTCCATGGCACTGATCTCATGCGGGTATTGTGAGGATGGGTGGAGCTGCTGCAGGTCAACAGGGCCTGGCTTGGTCAGTCCTGCCTGAGGCTCGCGATTTCACCCTACAGCTGTGGGCCTTTGGGCAAACCACTCAGCTACCCACCGAGTTTCTCCGGACTCCTGCGAAAGCGGAATCCAAGGAGCGCCCACCTCCGGAGAGGCGCTGGGCATCACAGGGGCAAGTGCTTTGTAAATGGAACAGCACTTAACAAACAGCAGTTGTGGTTCCTGCCGCAAAATTTATGCGCCTGGCGTCAGAAACTGGCAGGGCCCCTCTGGAACATAGCAGGGCACAGAAATATTTGCACCTCTGACCCAGTCTGCCTCCCCTCGGGAAAGCAATCACAAGAAGAGAATTCCAACTGGAGACAAAAAGCTGCAGTCTGGGAGATGTCTGGGGCCGCAGTAACTCATTTTCTTTCTTTCTTTTTTTCAGTAACTAATAAGCCAAACTGTGGAACACGCCCAAGTGTCAGACAATAGGAGAACTGTTGAGGACTAAAAGCAGTCCTGTCTCCCAGCCCAGTACCATCCTGCCTCACACAGTAAGTCCACTGTGCCTGCTCCACAGACATGTCTTTGTGCCAGAACACTCTGCCTTCACGATAATGTCCCTGAACAAATGATGATGATAATCACCATTTACTAAGCACATTCTGAACTGCCTGGCCTGTGCTGGGTGTTTATGGAAGCCCATTTTACAGATGAGAACGCCAAGGCTCAGGGACGTTAAGTAAATTGCCCAGGGTTGCACAGCTTCCTAAGTGGCAGCAAAAAGATTTGCATTCAGGTGGGTCCGACCCAGCTCTGACCTGGGGGTACAGACTGTTTCCTTGCAGGAATTTTGTGAGCTGGCTGTTAAAGGAAGGTACTATTAAAAGTCAACTTCTGGCCGGGTACAGTGGCCCATGCCTGTAATCCCAACACTTTGGGAAGCACAGGTAGGAAGACAGCTTGAGCCCAGTTCAAGCAATTCAGGTTTCAAGACCAGCCTGGACAACACAGAAAAGACCTCATCTCTACTTAAATAAATATACATATATATATAGATATTTTTAAAAGTTGGTGGGGCGCAGTGGCTCACACCTGGAATCCCAGCACTTTGGGAGGCTGAGGCGGGCAGATCATTTGAGATCAGGAGTTGGAGACCAGCCTGACCAACATGGTGAAACCCCATCTCTACTAAAAATACAAAATTAGCTAGGCGTGGTGGCACATGCCTGTAATCCCAGCTACTCCAAAGGCTGAGGCAGGAGAATCGCTTGAACCTGGGAGGCGGAGGTTGCAGTGAGCTGAAACTGTGCCTTTGTACTCCAGCCTGGGCAACAAGAGTGAAACTCCGTCTCAATAAAAACAAAAAATTAAAAAAAAAAAATGGGGGGGGGGCTAAAAAAAAGTCAACTTACAAACTTACAACTAAATGATAATGTTTATTTTTAATATTTATTTATTTTTTTAGAGACAGAGTCTCGCTCTGTCACCCTGGCTGGAGCGCAATGGAGCGATCTTGGCTCACTGCAACCTCAGCCTCCTGAGTTCAAGGGATTCTCCAGCTTCAGCCTCCCAAGTAGCTAGGATTACAGGTGCCTGCCACCACACCCGGTTAATTTTTGCATTTTTAGTGCAGATGGGGTTTCAGCATGTTGGCCAGGCTGGTCTCGAGCTCCTGACCTCAAGTGATCCACCCGCCTCAGTCTCACAAAGTGCTGGGATTACAGGCATAAGCCACCGTGCATTGCCTAAATGATAACGTTTAAAACTAAGGTAGTAAGTTCTCAGAACTCATCACTTCTTAATTACTGAACTACACTAGACTCTGCCCTCTGCTCCTGAGGTTCCACCATTCCTTGTGATGGCGAAAATCTCATGTGAAGGTGTGTGCTAATGCACATCTCTTCCAACCCCATGTTCAGTGACTAATTTCATGTTGGTAGCTCAAGATCGGCCATACTGAGAATATTTACAGCACAGAAGCCAGCAAGTGGTATAATCAAGGCTTTCCCTGCTATTAAACATTTCTCAGTGCACCACTGGTCTGACCCCAAATGCTCCAGGCCTCCTGTCTCCCTTCCCACAGCCACAACACTGCACTCAGTTAAGCCAAAGGCAAAGACAGGGAAAGGATGTGGAAGGGGAACAAAGGGGAAAACAGGTGGGGAGAGCAAGAATCCTCAGCCCTGCTGTCCCCAGACGAGGAGGAGGAACTTCCCAGGGTCACAGGATCAAGGCCAAGGTGGGCCAGAACTCATGCTTTCAGGCTGGCCCACGGCAACACCACTGGGAGTTCTCCCCGCATCTCACATCTTGTGACCTGCCTGGCTTTTTTGTTTTGTTTTTTAAGATGAAGTTTTTTTGCAATGGCGAGATCTCGGCTCACTGCAACCTACACCTCGTGGGTTCAAGTGGTTCTCCTGCCTCAGCCTCCCAAGTAGCTGGGATTACAGGCATGCGCCACCACGCCCGGCTAATTTTGTATTTTTAGTAGAGACAGGGTTTCACCATGTTAGTCAGGCTGGTCTTGAACTCCTTACTTCAGAACATCCACCTGACTCGGCCTCCCAAAGTGCTGGGATTACAGGTGTGAGCCAACACACTCAGCCAGTGACCTGCCTGTTTTAAGAACTTGGTAGGGAATAAAAATTAGCTGCGTGTGGTGGTGAGCGCCTGTTAATTCCAGCTACTTGGGAAGCTGAGGCAGGACAATCGCTTGAACCCAGGAGGCAGAGGTTGCAGTGAGCTGAGATCGAGATCACACCATTGCACTCCAGCCTGGGCAGGAGTCTCACAACAACAACAACAACAGAGACCGCCAGGTGTAATCCCAGCACTTTGGAAGGCCGAGGCAGGCGGATCATGAGGTCAGGAGATCAAGAACATCCTGGCTAACACGGTGAAACTAAAAATACAAAAAAATTAGCCGGGCATGGTGGCACGCGCCTATAGTCCCAGCTACTCGGGAGACTGAAGCAGGAGAATCACTTGAACCCTGGAGGCGGATGGAGGTTGCAGTAAGCCGAGATCGCACCACTGCACTCCAGCCTGGGCGACAGAGAGAGACTTGGTCTTAAAAAAAAAAAAAAAAAAAAATCCATGTCATCCCATCTGAATTTGATCAACTTAAAAAAAAAAACCTGAGATGTTTAATTGGCGTTAGAAGAAAAAAGAAAAAAAAAAAGAGAGAGAGAATAAAAGCTATGTGCTCCTCTGGTGAGCGATTCCTTCTGGGGTGGAAAGGGCTTCCACTGAGTCATCCCAAAATGTTCTTCTGAGCTCAAGAATGGCCCCAACTCTGTCCTTCCCCACCAAGATGGAGCTGATCACCTTTGGGCCCTGTGTCCCACTTCCTTCATTCAGCTAATATTTACTAAGGTCCAACTACATGCAGACTCGGGATAGAGCAGTCAACACTACAAAGACCCCGACCTCAGGGGAGCGAGCCTCCCAGCAGGGGCATCTGGGAACATCACAGGCCACCATCATTCCACTCCCCTCCACTCTGTAGTCCAACTGGGCTGCATGCCATGCTGATGCCATATTCCTAAGACAGCACAGCGGGCTTTTCTATTTGTCAGCTCAAGTGGCTGCCATGTGGTGACAAGATAAACACACAATTGAGGAGGTCCCTGGGGTGGGGGGGGAAGGGAGGGGAGGAGAAATTGGGGGGTAGGATATTTGCATTATTTCAGAGATATGCATGATGGAGGCTTATATTTTCACACCACACCGTTTCAAAGCTGCATCATTAAGTTGTGCACAAACAAGATCTCAGCGCTGTATTTGTTAAGCCTCTGCCTCCCCCTCCAGGCTATGGGAGTGACAGCAGGATGGGTGGGTGGGCATAACCGGGTGGCTACTGAGACCACAGGGGTCTGGATTCCACAGAGGCCAGAAAGGCAGGCACGAGCAGGGTCTGGTTTCTCCCTAGCTCCTTGACAACCAGCCTTCCAGAGCCCTGGGGAACCTCTTAACCCACAGCCTTAACCTGAGCCTTAAGGCCTCCAGGGAAAAACTTTTCATAGCCATGGCCTAGGGCAGGCAGGAGCTGCTGCAGCTGAGAGCCCTGACCAGAGAACCCTCAACACAGATTTATGGGGAAACTGAGGCTGAGGTGAGACCACATACCAGGAAGTGTGCAGCACAGCTAGGAGACTACAGAATCCTTCTCTGCCACACTGTAACACTGGGTTTACATCTCCTGGCATATTATCACTCTGCCCTGCATCATGCCTCCTCCAGGAAGTCTTCCCAGATACCCTTGGCTCTAGGCCCTCCTCACATCCCACCATAATCCTGATGGTGTGGGTCAGGGGCCAGCAAGCAGAGAAGGAGTGACAGAGCAGGAGTGACAGAGTATGTGTCCACGCCCCCAGTCTACTGACTGGGGTATTAACCTGTCCACACACACTGACCACTACCAATAGCCTCTGCTGCCACCTGCTCTTGTCTTAAGCAGAACCCTCCACAATACAACGGAGGGGCCTCCTTTTGCTTCTGCCTCTCCTGCAGGGCTGAATTCGAAAGATGACAGCAGTGAAGTGTCCTGGACCAGAGGTTGGTGTCACAAAGTGGTGTCACAAAGGCCAAATTCAGGTTCCCGCACTCTATTACTCTACCAGGGAGTTGCTGGCCGAATTCTGCCCCACCCATCATAGGGGTGACGTTGGAAGGGAAGCCTGGGAGGACTGTTACTATGTGTCAGAGCTGAAACACCAATTCCCAGAGGCAGGATGGAGGCAGGTATGTGGGGACACAGGAGGTGGGGAGGCTCACTGTATATGTTCTTGAGCAGCTCACTTCCCTTCTCTTAGCCTGTTTCTTCCCTCTTTTTTTTTTTTTTGAAACAGAGTTTCTTGTTGCCCAGGCTGGAGTGCTGTGGTGAGATCTTGGCTCACTGGAACCTCCTCTTCCTAGTTCAAGCGATTCTCCTGCCTCAGCCTCCCGAGTAGCTGGGATTACAGGCATGTGCCACGATGCCCAGCTAATTTTTATATTTTTAGTAGAGATAGGGTTTTGCTATATTGGCCAGGCTGGTCTCAAACTCCTGACCTCAGGTTATCTGCCTGCCTCGGCCTCCCCAAATGCTGGGATTACAGGCATGAGCCACGGCAGCCGGCTTTTCCTCTTCTTTTAGAGATGAGGTCTCTTATGTTGCCCATGCTGAAGTACAGTGGCTTTTCACAGATGCAATATAGCAAACTACAGCCTTGGCCTCCTGGGCTCCAGTGATCCTCCAGCCTCAGCCTCTTGAATAGCTGGGACTACAGGCCGTTGCCACTGTACCCGGCTGCCTCAGTTGCTTTAACTGAGAAAGGGAACAATAACTCCCATCTCCAGAGTAATTTGGAAACCAAAGAACACACATCAAGCTGTTTCATTAAGCTCTCTGCAACATGGGGGACTCTGGCTACAACCTGCATCATCTGAACACCTACTATGTGCCAAGCACTCACTCACCCTTTTCATCGCCACCTGGATGAAACTGGCACAGTGGGCACTGCCATTTTTCACCCAGGCAGAGATGCTTGGAGGTTACGTAACTGAACACAATTACACAGCTGTGGAGCTGGAGATGGACCTGGAACTGAAGTCGAACGCCACCACCTTTGCTCCCCACACACCTGCCTACACCCCGCCTCTGGGAATGGCGTTTCAACCCTCATGCAGGAGACAATCCTCCCAGGCTTCCTCTCCAACCCCACCCCAATGGTGGGTGGGGCAGAATTCCGCCCAACTCCGAGCTACAGTGGGTTTCAGTTCCCTCATCTGTCCAACAGGGACCCCACTGCGGCCCCTCACAGGATGGCGGCTACAGGAATTACCCCCCACACACACACATCAAAGCACCCTGGGCCTCCCTCGCACTCTCCGGTTCCCCACCTGCCACCTGGAGACCCTCCTTCCCAATCCCTCACCCGCAGGCGGGGAGACGAATGCATAGGTGGCCCCATCTGTTTCCCCGCCAAGCCCGCGCTCACCAGGGGTCCGGCTGCCGTCGCTCAGCGGGTGCCATGGGTCACGGTCGGTGGCCACGAGCAGGCAGTCGGGGTCGCGCAGGTGCGCGCACGCCTCGCTCAGCTTGGCGAAGGAGAAGTGCTCGTCGTAACCCACGAGCACGGCGCGCACGCGCGGGGCCTCGCCGTCCCCCGCGCCCAGGTCGTTGCCGGGGTCCCCGACCAGGCGCAGCCCCGCGGCGCGCAGCTCGGCGCGCAGCCCCTCGCCGCCCAGCACGAACACGGCGCCCGGAGCGTCCGGAGGCCCGGCCAGGCGCTGGCGCAGCAGGCGCGCAGCGCACAGCGCGGAGCTGAAGAGCTGCTCGGCGCGCAGCCCCCCGAAGCCGAGGCGCGCGAAGCGCAGGGCCAGCTCGGGCCGCGCGCGCCGGCTGTTGTTGCTCACGAACAACGCCGCCTTGCCGGCCCGCGCCAGCCGTTCCAGCAGCTCTGGGGCGCCCGGCACCGCGCGCTCACCGTTCCACAGCACCCCGTCGCAGTCGAACAGGACCCCCTGCGCCCGGCCCAGCACGTCGCGCAGGGCCGCGCCGCGCAGCCTCTCGCAGCGCGCCATGCAGCCAGCTGGCTGCCAACCTCCCGCGCCGCGCTCTCTCCGCGGGCACGGCGCGCTCGTCCTGGCACGTTCCCCGCAGCAGCCAATCGGCGCGCCGGAATGACCGGGGGGCGGGGCGACGGCCTGGCCTGCTGCCATTGGGGGCGAGAGTCTGGCAGAGGAGCGAGAGTCTGGGAGAGGAGCGAGACCGCGAGCGAACGAACTTGGAGAAAGGGGCGGAATCTTGGCCACCACCGAGGGGAAGGGACCAATGAAGTGCTAGTTTGATCTTTCTCCCCGCCCCTGGCTCTGCTGAGCCAGTCGCCGCCGAGTTTCAACGTGGACTACTCGTCTACAGGGGTGGGAGACTGACGCTCTTCTTAACCAACAAGAATCTCCAAACAGAAAACGCGAGGCGAAAGCCCCGCGCCTTCTAGCTAATCAGAAGCTTAGGCGAGCTGGTTGCTAGGAGAAAAACAGATGCCAAATGAACTGTCTTTGAGTCCATTTTTATTGCCCTCTGAATCGTGGACGCTCCAGTTCTGAGCCAAGTCCCAAGAAACGTGTGGGTATGATGAGGTAGGAGGCACATGGTGTCTTCTTGGGCGCTGGGACCCTCGGCCTAGACCAGTGGTTCCTCACACTGCATTAGAGTCCCTTGGGAACTTATTTTCAGATATCATTTACACACAGTAAAATGCATAGATCTAAAATGTACAGTTCAATGTCTTTTGACAAATGTTTTTAAAATCACCGATGTGTAGCAGGACACATTCTCATGTAATTGTTCTGGGTGAGCACTGGGCATTTTTTGGTTGGTTGGTTGAATTACAGGGGTTCTCCTGTGAGGCTAGCGTAGGGAAGCGCTGGACTAGAGGCAGGAGGCTGTCACCGGAGCAAGCCTGGGGAGGGCAGGAGCCAGAGTGGCCGGGGTTGATTGCCCAGGATGGTGATGGGGCGACCCAGGCTGGCTGGGGCCCCATTTTAGGGAGGGGGGCTTGTGATCTAGAGGCAACCACAGGTCTTGGGGCCTTTGAGGAGCCACTGGTCTGCGGTGTGGGGATGAATAAATTGTGAGCTGTAGTGTCACAGTTTTGAAGTTGTCTGCCAACTTCAGAGGAGGCTGTGACCCCTAGGAGCACTGGAGCTCCAAAGATTTGGGAAAAATCGTACCTTGTAACCCAGCCTTTGAGGCTCAACTACCTCCTGTTCCCCAATGCCCCCCGGCCTTTTTGCTCCTGGCCTTTGGATAGGTAGGTAGTCTCCTTGGCCTGAACGTTCCTTTTTCCTTCAAAAATTTCACCTTCAGGTCAGTTCCTGAAAGACTTCCCTTAAATATCACCTCCTCCAAGAAGCCTTCCTTAACCACCCACCCCATACACACGAGTCTAGGTTATATGGCCAACCCCTCACTTGGCTAATATGGGCTCCCAGTGCAATGACACTTGATTTTTTTTTTTTTTTTTTGAGACAAGAGTTTCGCTTTTGTTGCCCAGGATGGAGCGCAATGGCGCGATCTCGGCTCACCACAACCTCTGCCTCCGGGTTCAAGCAGTTCTCGTGCCTCAGCCTCCTGAGTAGCTGGGATTACAGGCATGCACAACCACACCCAGCTAATTTTTGTATTTTTAGTAGAGACAGGGCTTCTCCACGTCGGCCAGGCTGGTCCCCAACTCCCGGCCTCAGGTGATCCGCCCACCTTGGCCTCCCAAAGTGCTGGGATTACAGGTGTGAGCCACTGCACCCGGCCAAGACAGGGTCTTACATTGTCACCCAGGCTGGAGTGGAGTGGCATTATCACTGCTCACTGCAGCCTCAAATTCCTGGGCTCAAGCGATCATCCTGCCTCGGCCTTCCTAGTTGCTTGGATTACAGGCACACGCCACTACGCCCAGTTAATTTTATGAAAAAAAATTTTTTTTTAGAGATGGGGGTCTCACTATGTTGCCCAGGCTGGTGTAGAACTCCTGGGCTCAAGCGATTTTCTTGCCTTGGCCTTCCAAAGTGTTGGGATTACAGGCGTGAGCCACCGTGCCTGGCCAGACACTTGATTCTAATAGTCACTCCTGCTTGTCTGTTCAGGAACTCGCTGGGTGCAGAGTTAAGTCTGGGAGCTAGCTCAGGGCCTGGGACAGAGATTTAGGGAAGGTTTGAGGACAGATCCATCCCTGCTCCTTGGGGAGCCTTCCCAGCCTCCTCCCGGAAGGAGAGTGAGGGGTCCAGAAAACAGTGGGAACGGCAGGTGCTTCTGTGGGCCAGGGGTGGTGCTTCGGTTTTCACAGGAGAGCAATGCTTCCGTGGTGGGAATCTGGGATATTCCCAAATGAGGAAAAGGAATATCAAGAAGTTAAGTCAATTGCCCAGAATGTGAGGGACAAGCCAGGCTTTCGAGTCAGAGCTAGGTCCTAATCCCAGGCCCCTGCTGACCACCGTGGGACCTTGGCGGGTCACTTCTGCCTGAGCCTCGGTGTCCTTGCTGGAGAGAGGTAACGGTATTTACTGTACTAGGAGATTAGGTGGAAATCATCCAGAGAAAAGCACAGTGTGTAGTGCAGAGAAAGCTCTAAGAATGTCTGCTGTGATCTCATTTCAGACAGGAAGAAAGGAGGCAAAGAATATGTAATTTTTTCCCCTTTATAAAATTGCCTTCTTTATTTCAAGGACAGAAAAGAAAGCTATCATTTGGGCAGCTGTTCCGGTTTTGTCCAAAATAATTTATTTACCAGCCTTACAAAAAATATGTTGGCAAAGAAGAAGGAAAGTCCTGGAGGAGCGAGCAAGCGTCTCCTTCCTTCCGGTGGCTCCCCTAGGATCTGCTGGAGAGTGGAGAGTCTGGTGCGGGGTCAAGCCCAGGGCGGACGAGGAAAAGGTCAGGAAGTGGACTGTCCTGAGCCCTCCTGGCCATGGGGGCTGACCCAATGAGCTCAAAGGCACTTGTGGGCAAAGGCTGGAGCCCCACACCCCTTGGGAGGCGTGAGAGCTGTTTTGGGAGGGCCAGGTTGGGAGGGAGGGGATGCTGAGGGTGGCTCAGGGAGAAACTGGCCACTCAGTTGGTCTCTGAGGCAAGACTCCTCGGGCGGGGCTGAGGGGGGATAGCTGGGGGAGTGTGGACCCCACCCACAGCCTCAGGGGCTCCTCCCTCTGCTGTGGCAGCCCCCAAGTCCACCTGTGCTGGGGTGGTCAAAGAGGCTGGGCTGGGGGAGGCTGGACCCGGGGAGGCTGAGCTGGGGGAGGCTGGTGAACGCCGGCTTTGGCGCCGGGCAGGCTGAGGGGGCATAGGGGGCAACGGCGGTGGCACTGTGGGGGCCCGGAGGCTGCTGCCAACCAGACGTCGGGGCAGGGCTTGGGGGGTCCCAGGGCTTCCAGAGCCAGGGGGCAGGGGTGGAGCTGGAGGGGAGGAGCGGGTGCTGGAGACCTGAGGGGGTGGCATGGTGGGCCGGGCTGGCGCTGGGCGCTTGGCTGTGGAGGAAGGAAAGGGGGAGGGAGGTTGAGCGTACAAATGGCCTGTGGTGACTCCACCAAGCTCCGTGCCCCTCACAACCTTGGCATCCGCCGTTCCCCCTGCCGGATAGAACGCTATTTCCGAGGCTGGCTCCTCATTATCTAGACCTCTCCTTGTGCCCTTCGCCCCTCGAAGGCCCCCGAGCACCCCAGCTACAGCAGCACCTCATGCCCACCCCAGCTGCTCCGACACATTTTCCAGTTTCATTTTCTTTGCAAGACTTTTTGTCCTCTGAAATTATCTTGTCCATTTATTTTGTATTTATTTTTTGGAAACGGAGACTCACTCTGTCGCCAGGCTGGAGTGCAGTGGCACAATCTCGGTTCACTGTAACCTCCGCCTCCCAGGTTCAAGTGATTCTCCTGCCTCAGCCTCCTCAGTAGCTGGGGTTACAGGCATGCAACACCATGCCCAGCTAATTTTTGTATTTTTAGTAGAGATGGAGTTTCACCATGTTGGCCAGGATTGTCTCGATCTCTTGACCTCATGAGCTGCCCGCCTTGGCCTCCCAAAGCGCTGGGACTACAGGCGTGAGCCACCACGCCCAGTCTACTTTTTATTTTTTAAATTTTGAGACAGGGTCTCACTGTATTGCCCAGGCTGGTCTTGAACTCCAGGGCTCAAGTGATCCTCCTGCCTCGGCCTCCCAAAGTGCTGGGGTGACAGGCATGAACCACCGTGCCCAGCCTACCTTGTTCATTTTTATTTTACTGTGGACTACCTGCCAGCCCAGGTCACAAGGCTCCCATAGCTGCTCCACCTACTCTTGGCTGTCCACTCTCCACTCAGCGGGAGCACTTCACTACCTCTGGGGCTGGGCAGGGTCACCCGAAGGTATCAGTCACCCTCTTACCTGGCCAGCTCTGGGCCAAGTTGACAGGTGAGTGTGCCAGAGGGGCTCAGAAGGAGGACCCTGGTTTCTTCCCACCCCTGCTGCCTCCTCTCCTTCACTGCCACTGCCCTGTTTTTTTTTTGTTTGTTTGTTTTTTGAGACAGAGTCTCACTCTTGTTACTGAGGCCGGAGTGCAGTGGCACAATTTTGGCTCCCTGCAACTTCTGCCTCCCGGGTTCAAGCGATTCTCCTGCCTCAGCCTCCCAAGTAGCTGATATTATAGGCTCCCGCCACCATGCCCGGCTAATTTTTTTATTTTTAGTAGAGACGAGGTTTCACCATGTTGGCCAGGCTAGTCTCGAACTCCTGGCCTCAAGTGATCCACCTGCCTTGGCCTCCCAAAGTACTAGGATTACAGGCGTGAGAGCCACTGCGCCCAGCCCCTTCACTGCCCTTTGAAGACCCCCTCCTTCTACTGTGCTCTGCGACCTCTAGGCTTCTGGAGGGATGGGACTCCAGTGCCCCCGCACTCACGCCGGCTCCCCTTTAGTGGGCACTTGCTGTGTGCCAGGGCCAGGCACTTTCTGCAGCACCACTGAAGGCTCCATGCAGCCCCATAAGGTAAGTGCAGTTACTGTCCCATTACACAGAGGAGGAAGGTGAGGCTCAGACAGGTGAACTCACCTGCCCAAAGAGCTCAAATCTAAACTCAGAGTGCCAGGTGGCAAAAACAGGGCTTTTTATCTCCTTGACTCCTGCCTCCCTGGCTGCCTACAAAGATAGGAGGTCCTGGGACTGCCTGTCCCCTCTCCCTGCCCACCCTCTGTCCCCTCCTTTCCTCCCACAGCCAACTCACTCCTCCGAGCCATGTCCTCCACTGGGGCAGCTGTCTCCGGGGGGCTCCTGGTGACCTTGGGGGAGGCTGGTCTGGGCGGCACCTCAGACTCTGTCCTGCAAAGGGAAGGAGAGGGTGGGACAGACTTGGTCACCTCCCAGAAGCCTCATGGAATCCTGGTGAGGCTCCAGATGCCAGGTGGAGTCTAGGTCCTCCCAGCACCCGCTCTCTACCACCTTGTGGCTGCTCCTGGGATCTGTCCCCAGGCCACACACCCCTGCCAGAAGATGCTTCTGGCATTGGTAGGGGTCTGCGTCCACTGAGCTCCTGGCTGCTTTGTGACCCTGTGATGGAGTCCATGTTCCTCCAGGGACCAGGAGGGAGCCCCACCTGCCTGGGTGGTAGGGCCAGGATGGGAGGTAGGACACAGGCCTTGACCTCTGCCTCAGCTCAGAGCCTCCACGAGCTTTTTCTAGGGGGTGATGGAGTCCTGTACTGTCACCCAGGCTGGAGTGCAATGGCACGATCCTGGCTCACTGCAACCTCTGCCTCCCGGGTTCATGCGATTCTCCTGCCTCAGCCTCCCGAGTAGCTGGGATTATAGGCACGCACCACCACACCTGGCTAATTTTTTGTATTTTTAGTAGACACGGGGTTTCACTATGTTGGCCAGACTGGTCTGGAACTCCTGACCTCATGATCCACCTGCCTTGGGCTCCCAACGTGCTGAGATTACAGGCGTGCCACTGTGGCCGGCCACTTGTTTTTTTGAGACGATTCTTGCTGTCGCCCAGGCTGGAGTGCAGTGGCATGATCTCGGCTCAACCTACCCTCTCCAAACTAGGAGATCTGGTCTTTGGGATAAAAATACTAATCAGATCCAGTGGGGTGGCCCATGCCTATAATCCCAGCACTTTGGGAGGCCAAGGCAGGTGGATCACCTGAGGTCAGGAGTTCAAGACCAGCCTGGCCAATACGGTAAAACCCCACCTCTACTAAAAATACAAAAACTTAGCCAGGCATGGTGGCAGGTACCTGTAATCCCAGCTACTAGGGAGGCTGAGGCAGGAGAATCGCTTGAACCTGGGAGGTGGAGGTTGCAGTAAGCCTAGATTGTGCCACTGCACTCCAGCCTGGGCAACAGAGTAAGACCTTGTCTCAAAAAAAAAAAAAAAAGAAAAGAAAAGGCTACTCATTACATTTCCAAAAATTCAGCTTCTAGTTCTGAGACATAGTGCCTCAGGCAGGCTGTCTATGGGACTACCACAGGAGCCAGCCATTCATACCCCTCAGTCCTCACCTTTCCTTGGTAGCTGCTGAGGCCAAGGCTGGGGCTGGAACCAGAGCTGGAGCCGGAGCCGGGGTGGTGGCTGGGGTGGGCACGGTGGTGGGTGGAAGCTCATCAGAGGTCAGCCTGTCACTGACAGTCTCCTGGAGGGTGACGGCTGAGAAGAGGCCTGACACGTTGAAGTTGATGTCTGGGGACAGGAGCAGAGACAGCTCTGAGAGACTGCACCAGGCTCCCCCTCCACCGGCTGGGCCATTTTTCCTTCCCCTGAACCCATCTGGACCACGGTAGCTTCCCGGCTCCCATGTAGCCCCATCACAACCCCACAAAGCAGGTAGACCATCCCCATTGTAGAAATAAGAAACTGAGGCTCAGAGTGGAGACACAGCTTCCTCCTGGCCTCAGGGTGAGTTTGTGGGGCTGCTGGGGAGGGAGCAGGGCAGAGGGAGGACACCCAGCAGGGCATCCACGCAGACAGGAGCTTCACCTCCCGGGAAGAGGGTGTCTGCACTCTGGATCAGTGCCTCGACTACGCCCACCACCTGGATGGAAGACACAGAGGCTGCGTCCAGCTGGGCCTGGTCCCTGGGACAGAGAGATACATCCAATTAGCAAAGCATTTGTGACCCCAACTCTCTGTCTGACCCTGTGCTGGGCACTGGAGACACAAGGACCCATCATATTAAGTCCTTGTCCTCAACAAGCCCACAAACCACCAGTGTCATGCATATGCCAGACGTCCCCCTTCCTTCACCCTGACAGACATCACTCATCAATCAAGGATCCTCTTCCTCATGGTTGTGATCCAGGCTGCCTCTGCCAAGCCAATGCGATCAGCACGTGGAAGGACATCTCTGTGGCCAGGTAAATGAGGACTCCTCACATAGCACTGCACTTTGCACTTGAATTTTATTATTTTTCTTTTTTTTATAAGACAGAGTCTCGCTCTGTTGCCCAGGCTGGAGTGCAGTGGCATGATCTTGGCTCACTGCAACCGCTGCCTCCCGGGTTCAAGCGATTCTTCTGCCTCAGCTTCCCAAGTAGCTGGGATTACAAGTGCTTGCCACCATTCCTGGCTAATGTTTTGTATTTTTAGTAGAGATGGGGTTTCACCGTGTTGGCCAGGCTGATATCGAACTCCTGACCTCAGGTGATCTACCCACCTTGGCCTCCCAAAGTGCTGGGATTACAGGCATGAGCCACTGCACCCAGCCTATTCATTGTCAGAGACAGGATCTCCTTCTGTCACCCATACTGGAGTGCAGTGGCACCATCATGGGTCACTGCAGCCTTGATTCCCTTGGCTCAAGCTGTCCTCCCACCTCAGCCTTCTGAGTAGCTGGGACTTCAGGTGCATGCCACCATGCCTGGCTAATCTTTTAATTTTTTATAGAGACAGGGTCTCATTAAGTTGCCCAGGCTGGTTTCAAACTTCTGGGCTCAAGTGATCTTCCCACCTTAGCCTTACAAAGTGCTAGACTGACAGGCATAAGCCACTGTACCTGGCTTACACTTTACAGTTCATAAAACGTTTCCCAGCCGAGTGCAGTGGCTCACTTTGGGAGGCCGAGGCAGGCACATATCACCTGAGATCGGGAGTTTAAGACCAGCCTGACCAACATGGAGAAACCCTGTCTCTATTAAACATATAAAATTAGCTGGGCATGGTGGCGCATGCCTGTAATCCCAGCTACTCGGGAGACTGAGGCAGGAGAATCGCTTGAACCCAGGAGGCAGAGGTTGTGGTGAGCTGACATTGCGCCACTGCACTCCAGCCTGGGCAACAAGAGCAAAACTCTATCTCAAAAAAAACACACAAAACACCACATTTCGCAATTCATCATATCACCCAATTCCCAAAGCAAAAGCCCTCAAAGTTCGTGTAACATCCCCCCAATTAACAGGTGAGGAAATGGAGCTTCTGAGGGTGACTTCCTCAGGCCCATCTTGGGAAGGTGGAGGGGAGCTATTAATAGAAGCCGATCTCTGGACTCCCAGCTCCCACGGCAGGCCGCTAAGCACCTCATCACCTCCAGGAAGCCTCAAAAACGAGCTGCTCAACCCACTTAAAAATGGGGACACTGAGGCCCAGGGGAAAAATAGGCAACAGATGGCTGGGGTGGGACCTGCGTTCCTCCTGCCGCCTCCCGCAACCCGAGGCCCCTCACCCTTCTTTCTCAGTTGGCCACAGCAGGTTGGGTCCCAGGACGATGGCGATGTTGCTGGGTGTCATCTTGTTCACCTCCTGCTCCTCGGCCAGCTGTGCCAGGAACTTCATCAAGTACCTAAGGGTGGAGGTGGGCTTGGGCCGGGGCAGAATGCACGCAGCCCTGATAATTCTCCAGCCCAGGGTTTCCAAAGAGTGTGAAAGACGACGCCCAAAATGTCTAACATTGTCGGTTAAATCAGCTCATCCACTGAGCGCCAAGCCTGTGGCGGGCACTGAGCCAAGCTGAGTCCTCGCAGCCCACCTACAGGGTGGGGACTGTGACAATCTGCATTTTCCAGATGATGACACGGAGCTGCCTGCCCAGAGATGGCATGTGAAGCCAGGCAGTATGGCTTCAAAAGTTCAAGGTCTTGTTTATTTCAATGCCTCGCATAAAAACATACAACTAATCCAGTTAGGCGCAGTGGCTCATGCCTGTAATCCAGCACTTTGAGAGGCCGAGGCAAGTGGATCACGAGGTCAGGAGTTTGAGACTAGCCTGGCCAACATAGTGAAACCATGTGTCTACTAAAAACAGAAAAATTAGCCGGGTGTGGTGGTGGGCACCTGTAGTACCAGCTACTCGGGAGGCTGAGGCACAAGAATTGCTTGAACCCATGAGGTGGAGGTTGCAGTGAGCAGAGACCAAGTCACTGCATTCCAGCCTGGGTGACAGAGCGAGACTCCGTCTCAAAAAATATATATATACATATTTATAATATATATTATATATATACGTATTTATAAATTTATATATATATATATGGGACTAATCTAGTCGGGCATAGTGGCTCACTACTGCAATCCCGGGCTAAGGCGGGTGGATCACCTGAGGTCAGGAGTTTAAGACCAGCCTGACCAACATGGCGAAACCCTGTCCCTACTAAAAATACAAAAATTAGCCAGGCATGGTGGCACGTGCCTGTAGTCCCAGCTACTTGGGAGGCTGAGGCAGAAGAATTGCTTGAACCCAGGAGGCGGAGGTTATAGTGAGTGAGATCACGCCACTGTACTCCAGCTTAGGTGACAGAGACCCTGTCTCAAAAAAAATTAAAGGCCGGGGGCGGAGGCTCACGCCTGTAATCCCAGCACTTTGGGAGTTTGAGTCGGGTGGATCATGAGGTCAAGAGATCAAGACCATCCTGGCCAACACGGTGAAACCCCGTCTCTATTTTAATATTAAAAAAAAAATATATATATATATATATATATACACACACACACACACATATATATATATATGTGTATATAAAAATATATATGACTAATCCATCAAAGCTGCATTTTCAGAAATATTTCTTAGGGTACAGCGGCAGGGCCAGGCTTAAGCCCAGTCCCCTGACCCCAGCTGGGCTGTGGCTCTGTGGCAGGCTGGGGAGGCAGGCTCGGGCTCACCTGAGGTTGCTGAGGTTCTCGGGGGGCAGGCGGCTGCACACCTCTTGGAGGGCCTGCAGCCGGGCCCCTGTCTCCTTCAGGCTGAGGGGGGAGTGGAGAGACCCGGTCAGCCTGTGCAGGCCACACCTTTGCATCCTCCTCCTCCCCCTCCTCTCCCTCCTCCAACGTCCTCACCTGGCTGCTTTCATCCAGTCGTCATAGAGGTCGAAGGTCATCAAGGGCTCTGGCAGCTCCCGAAGATAGGACTTAAGGGCACCTGAAGTAGGAGTAGGGGAGGGTCAGAGGCAGCCCCCCACCCTGCTCTCCGTACAGAAGGAACCTCTGGCTTTTGTTCACACTAACATGTCTAGGTCTGACCATTTCTTTGGGCTCCAGGCCCTTTTAAGAAATTGAGGGCTAGCAATCTTGTTCCCCAAAAAAATGTACAAACATTTTTGGAGGGGGCTCACGATGGACCCTGAGTGTCCTCAGTCTCAACAGAATATCAAGTCTTAAAGCCAGGCTATCTTGGGATCATTTCAAGCAGCTGCACCCCTTCGCCCCATCCTCCTGCCCAGGCCTCCCGGGATCAGGCACCTGCCACGGCGTGCGGGTCGGAGCAGAACTCCTCCAGGCTGTGGGGGTCCGAGGCCATCGTCTGCTTGAGGCGCTTCAGCACCGAGGCCCCAGCAGCCAGACGGAAGAGCCCCTGGGTTGGAGAGGGAGCAGGCGGGGGT
This sequence comes from Cacajao melanocephalus, assembly GCA_963573385.1. Lineage (NCBI taxonomy): Eukaryota > Metazoa > Chordata > Mammalia > Primates > Pitheciidae > Cacajao > Cacajao melanocephalus. The sequence continues at coordinate 45,931 of CAUYLG010023327.1, read as the reverse complement.
CACAGAGGGGTGGGCAGGGCAGGACAGCCTGGCTCCCCTGTAGCCTGGGCTGTGCCAGTGGCCCTCGCTGGGCCTGTGTCTCCACTGGTCTGGCCAGCAGAGTGGGCACCACAGTGTCCATGGACTTCAACTCTCAAGGTCTAGAATTCTGAGCAAAGGCGGGGGGCTGGGAAGTCTGGGAGGAGATGGGAAAAATCATGGGGAAATCGGAGCCCAGTCAGAAGTGGAAGGGAGGTCAGGCATGGTGGCTCATGCCTGTAATCCCAGCACTTTGGGAGGCCCAGGCAGGCGGATCACCTGAGGCCAGGAGCCTGAGACCAGCCTGGCCAACATGGCGAAATCCCATCTCTACTAAAAGTACAAAAAAATTAGCTGGGCATGGGGGTGAGCACCTGTAATCCTAGCTAATTGGGACGCTGAGGCAGGAAAATCGCTTGAACCTGGGAGGTGGAGGTTGCAGCGAGCCAGGTTTGCGCCACTGCACTCCAGCCTGGGTGACAGAGCAACACTCCATCTCTCTCTCAAAAAAATAGAAGTGTAAGGGAGAAAGGAGGCCCCGGGGGATTGCTGGGCAGCTCAAGCCTGTTTTGGTGTATCTGCCACCTCCATGGTGTATCTTCAGGACAGGGGGCAACGTATTCACAGCAGATCCAGACCCAGCCAGTGTGAGGCAGTGGAGCATCTGGTTTCAGAAGCACCTTCTCATATGACTCTGGGCATGGTTACCTTTCCACCTCTGTTTCTCTCTTGTGAAATGGAGCCAATAAGGGCTCCCTCCAAGTGTTATTGTGATAAGCAAAGGAAGCAAGGAATGTAAAGGCTTTTAGCACAGCGCCTGCTACACGTGAGCATCGACACGCAGGAGGGAGTGTGGATGCTGCAGGAGGCAGCCATGTCTTCTCCCAGGGACCTGGGCTCAAATGAGGGAATCACAGGCATCGGGGCAGGGCAGCATATGGGGGGTTTGGGACAGAATGAGGGTCCCAGTGTTCCTTCCCCACCTGCCCCAAGGGGCCCCACCTCTTCCTTCATGCCCTCAGAAAGCAGCATCATGACGCAGGCCTCGATGGGCAGGGCAATCTCCCGGCCCAGCTCTTGAAGGTGGGTTGCCAGCGACACCCCATACACCCTGGAGAAGGGGGCCGTCATCGAGGGGGGGTGGTCTGCAGGGACGAGACAGATCAGCGGCCCAGGGCCTTTCCACCCCGGGCAGTCAGGCAGGGGCACTCCCTATGTCTTCAAGGTGGTACCACCTGCTACTGACTGTCCAGGCACACATCTGAAATCATCCCTCACATCTGTGGACTCGGCCCCGCCTCCACTGCCTCTGCCCTAGGCCTCACAGGCCTGGCTCTAGTCCTGCCCCCTTCATTCCACCCTCCACAGGGCACCCAGAGCAGCCGCTCCATCACAGATCAAATCCAGCTCTTGGAACCCATCCATAGCTCCCTGGTGCCTTTCAGGATGAAGTACCAGCTTCTCAATAAGCCCCGAGCAGGGTGGGGTCGGGGATGTGGCATCACCGGGGCTGTGTCCCCACCTGCTTGGCTGTGGTTCTCCCTGAGCTCAGCCAGGGCTGTGTCCAGCGAACTCAGTGACCTGCGATGGTAATCGGCCTGAATCTCCAGGAGCTGTGGGGACGAAGGGACATCCTGAGTGGCAGTGAGGGAGGCCGAGCCTTCCCCAGGGTCCTTGAGAGCAAGCGCCCCTCCACCATCTCACAGGGTCCCAGTGGCCCCTGGCTCTGGCATTCAGCCCCAGAGTTCTGGATGGCTGGGGCCCCATCTTGGACTCACGTGAATGAAGTAGTTGGCATAGGAATCCTCCTTGGTAACAAAGTGGTACAGGTCAGCCAAGTACTCGTCCTTGGGGACAGAGAGAGGAGAGCTTATATCGGGTGAGGCTGGGGGGTCTAGAGGGGAAGTGGAGGCTTCCAGGGGTTGGTGACCTGCCCCAGGCCACACAACTGCAGGTGGAAGGTTCCAGCCAGGCTCCTCTCTCTGCCGAGTTTGGTGCTTGGGGCCAGCCCATGGGAACCACCTGAAACTCTTCTGGCTTCTCAGCCCATCTCTGTGTCCCCATTGCCTTAGCACAGTGGCCTGTGACTCACCATCCAGTCATTCTTTCATTCACTCACTCACTCAGCAAACACACGGAGACTCAGGGAACAGACCAAGTCTCCGCCTCCCCATGTTATGCTAGGGTGCAGACAGAAGAGGATACCAGAGAATGGCGGAGCTCTGCTGCCTCCTGGCCACGTGACTGAGGCAAATCATGTCACCTCTCTGAGCTTCAGCTCCCTGGCCTGTGAGATGGGGCTGGTACCCACTCCTCCCACCCCTGCACATCCAGGGAACCCACGTGGCCCTCACCCTGCACTGCTCCACCTTCCTCTTCAGCTCCTCCTCCTCCTCCTTCAGCGTCTCCACCTTGTTGGCTATGGTTGCGTGGCTGTGACTACCCGGGCCGCCTCCCAGGCCTTGACCGCTGCCTGAATTCTTGGCTGCCTGACTGAGCCTGGGGATGATCCCAAGGTGAGCTGTCACCTGCCCTGTTGCATGTCCAGAGCCAAGTGTGTCCTCCACAGAGCAGATCACAGGGGATTCTAGGATTTAGAAGCTGCAAATCTGAGAGCTCCACTGGCCCGGGCCTCTGCCCAGCCATGAGTGCTCTGGGTCGCCCCCTGGTGGCGAGTTTGGTGATCACAGACACCCAGCAGAGTGGAGAATGGGGGAGCCACATTGGCATCTTGCAGGACTGTTTACGGCCATCCTAGGCTTTGGGGTGGCTCCAGCACCAGCTGTGAGATGCACAGGCACACCCTCACAGATACCCTCACCACCTGTGTTCCTAGGGACCAGGTGTGCACAAGCACACACAATGTACTCAGCGGACCCCTCGGCATCCTGGTGCGGCCATCCCTGTGGGCTGACTCAAAAAAGAGTCCCCTGAGTGGCTGGGGCTCCCACCTGCTCTTGAGCGTGTTCCAGTCAGACACGAGCTTCTGGAGGCTTTTCTTGTGCTTGAGGATGGCTGGCAGCTCCTCCTGGGGACAGGCATGGCAGGGGGGTCAGCGTGGTGAAGCAGAGGGAGCCGGAAGCTGGGAAAGCTGGGGGCCAGGAGCAGGGCACAGGCTCACCTCACTCAGCCTGCTGAGCGGCTGCAGGACGTCCCTCTCCAGGGTCATCTCAAACTCGGCCAGGATGCGGGCCAGCTGGTTCTGGATGGCACAGCTCATCTCCAAGGCCTTCCTGTGGACACAGAGGCCCATGGGCCCAGGCTCCCGCCATCCTCACCTCCACTGCAAACTTTTGGTGGGGCCTCTCCTCCCTCACTTCTGGCCCCTGCTAGATACCCTCCATCTCCACTGAGCCAAATACCCTCCCAGGCCTGGCCACCTTCTCTGACCTAGGTACTGTCCCCAGCCTGGTCATTCTTCTGATGTGGATGCCCTCACCACCTGCACCCCCTCCCAGCCGAGATTGCATCTTGGTATCTCCAGGTGAGGGCTGGGCCCTGTCTGTGCTCACCCCATGCTGGAATCGGGGTCCAGCTCCTTGAAGCTCTCCGCCATCGTGGTAGACAGAGCCATGAGGGGAAGCTTCTTCTGCAGGGAGGGCGGGGCTGGCGGTGAGTGTCCGTGCCTCCCTCCACCCTGCCTGAGCACCAGGCCAGCCCCTTGGGGCAGAGGAGGAGGGAACCCAGGAGGGCCACAGTCACAGATGAGAGTGGAAACGAGATGACAAGGCATGGTGGGGTGACATTTCCCTGAGACCATATACACAGCCCCTACCCATCTGGGGGCCCCTTTTCCTCTTTCCAGAAGCCACTTGACTGGGCGGGAAGGAATGACCAAGTACCAGCGGAGACTGGGAAAGTAAGATGCAGGGAGGGCAGGGAGCTTGCCCCAGGTCACACGGGTGGAGGGAGAATGAGAGGGGAGCTGGCCTGGGCGTGGGGGCTCTTTCTCCTGTCCCAGGGAGTATGTGGCTGACCTGCTGAACTCAAACTCTCTATGCCTCCCTATTTCCTTGCCTTGGCCACACTGAATTGTCAACTGGTTCCAAAACATCCCCCCGACTCCCACCCCATCTGGAGTTACAGAGAACGCCAGCTCTGGGATCAGAGACCAGGGTTCAAACCTCAGTTCTGCCACTTACTAGCTATGTGACCTTAGAAAAGTGACTTTACCTCTCAGCCTCCAATTCCTCATCTATGAAACAGTGCCTTCCTGTAGGATATTACCCGTGTTCCATGAGACAATAGGCTAACATGTTAGCCGCAGGCTGGCAGTCATCAACCAATAAACGCTGCCTCTTGATTAATACACGAGTATCCCACAAAAGCCAGCTCAATTGCCACCTCCTTTAGGAAGCCCTCAGAGGCTGCCCAATGGAGAGCTTGCTCTGCGTGCTGATTGGACAGAAGTTCAGGTGCTGCCCGAGGCCTGGCCTTGGCTTACGTGGATTGGAGCACAGGGAAGTGGGGTAGAGGTGAAGTGGAAGGTACAGGGCTGCTGGAGTGCAGTGCCAGAGGGGCCTTGGAACAGAGCAGCCTCCATGCCCTTGTGCCAGACACTCAGACTGGCAAGGAAACCCCAGCCCCAGCCTTGCTTCCCCATTGGACAGAAGCCTCATGCTGAGGCCCCTCCTTCCTGGGACCCCCACTCACCACCCGCTTGTCCATGTCTGCCCCACTCTGGCCCTGCAGACAGGCCTGCAGGCGCTTGTGGACGTTGTGGGCCGCTCGCTTGGCCGGCTCCAGCCGCTGTTCCACCTGGGAAGGAAGTGTGATTAAGGATCAAGAGAGGCTGTCTCCCACTGAGCAGGAAAAACTTTCTCCTGTCCCCTGAGGACCCCATGGTCAACAGCTTAAGGAATGACTCAACGGGGCCCCTACCTGGTGTCCCCGCCCCAGCCCTCTGCTCCGACAGCCTGCACAGACCTGCCTTCCCATCCGCCCGGCCCAGGCACGTACCTGCAGCAGGTCCTCACCCAGGAACTCAGCGGTCTCCGGGGTGCTGCGGGAGTGGGGAGAGTGCCTCTGCTGATCCTGCCTGGGTTAGGATGCCCCCTGCTCCCCCCACCCCCGCAGCAGGCCACCTGGACCCTAGTCCTTCCAATGTCCCTCCCAGGTGCGGCCCGCCCTGGGTGGCCCAGTTGCCTCATCCCAGTCGGAGCACATTCCATGGGGGTGGGAATAGGATACTTGGGTTTTTCCTCCTCCACCCAGGGCCCCATCCTGAGAGAGGGTGGGCAGACAAAACTGAAGAGGAGGTTGGGAGACCCGCCCAGGGCTCAGCTTTGGGACACAGAAGCCTCTCTTCTGCCCACCCCCAAATCGTCAGCCCACCCTGGGAAGAGGAGGATTAGCTGGCCCCAAGAACGGGAAGTGGGGGAGCTCAGACTCCTGGGCGCAGTCACACAGCACTCTGGACTATAGCTGTGGGTAGGGGTGCATGGGCCCTTGGCCCCCAACCTGGGGACACACAGGGGATGCTGAGGCCCACGGCAAGATGGCCTGACTGCCCAGGCTACATAGGGATCTCTGCCTGTGTGAGACTAGAACCAGGTCTCAGGACACCCAGTCCCCTCCCCGGGCCCAGAGAATGGGGAACTCCTGAGGCTGGGGGAAGAGGAGCAGAAAGACAGGCCCTCAGAGGCTCCCCAAACTTCCGGCCCCAGGGCACCAGCTCAGAGGCTGGGGGTGGGAGCTGGGAGACCTGGGGACGTTTCCACCTGAGTCTGGGAAAAGCAGAAACGAGACAGAGAAGCAGTAGGCCCCAGGGCTGGGGGGAGGGGGAGGGGAGGGACGCGACAGGCCAGGGGCAGGCCCCTCCTCCCACGGGCCGGGACCCGACTCCTTCCACCGCCCCAGGTCTGCGGCCTCAATCGACCCTCCTCCCTCTCGGGTTCAGCAAGCAGAGGTGGTGAACTGGCCCATTGTCCAGAGGGGACAAGTGAGGCCAGGAGGACCATCCACTCAGAGACTCATGGATGGAGGCAGAGAAGTCCGAGCGTCCTAGGGCAGAGTGCATTCTCCCGCCTGAAGCCCCCTCCAATCCGATAAAAGGGGTGGGCACCCCTCCCCACAAAGGCCACCCCTGCTCCTCCAGCTCTGCCCGAGAGACGCGGACGGCGTTCAGAAGGGAGGAAGAGAAGGCAGGACTCTGGCCGCTCACAGGGGGGCTGCCCAACTGTCCCCAGCCTCCCCGACCCTCGTCTCCCCCTACCCTTTTACGCCCCCTCAGGTCCTGCGGGGTAAGAGTGGGGGCTGGAAGGGGTGACACTCACCGTCCCAAGCTGCCCGTCTGGGCCAGCTGCCGCATGCGGTGCAGCTGCCGCTTCATCATCTTGGGGGCGGGCTGGGGGCTGCGGGGTCACGAGGGGGGTCGCAGGCCCGGGCAGCCCCCGGCCCAGCCTGCCTCTCCTGCGGCGCGGCTCTCGCCCCGGATGGGTGGGCGGCGCTCTCGCTTCCTGGGCCGCCGCGCGGATCTCGCTGGCGGCCGGCTCTCTCCTCCCCTGCTCACGACTCCGCCCCCGGCCCCCAGGTCACTCCTCTCTCCAAGTTGGTTTCCGCGCTCTCCCCCGGCTTCCGGGCCCCCGACGACCCCCGGCCGGGCCCCCGCCGCTGAGTGTCCGCCGGCCGCGGGCCGTTCACAGGTGGCGCCCGGCTCCTCCTCCCCGCGGCGCCCCGCCCCGCCCCGGTGGCGGGAAGCAGGTAAGCCCGCTCCGGCCCCCGCGCCCGCAGCCCGCCCCAAGCGGGGTGCCTGCCCCGCCCGCAGCCAGCCGGCCCGGGGTATAAATAACCTTTGCACCCCTCGCAAAGGAGAAAGAGGGTGCCGCGCGAAGGAGGGGTGGGCCTTTCTGACCTGTCTAGCCCCTCTGGGCCTGCAGGGGATGCTGCCTGCCTCCTGCAGAGGACCTCTGGCCCCCGCAGAACTAACCCCCCAACCGCTGGATGACTGACTGGGAGCTTTGGCTTCCTGGGGCCACGGGCTGTTGTGTGGCCGTGGACAAGTCCCTGGGCCTCCAGACTCGCTGTCTGTAATGGTCTGATGGGCCAGCTGCCCTGGGCCTGCCCATCCAGCAGAGTGGACAAGACACCTCTGCCTGCTCCCTTTAAGGGAGGGGCGTGCCACCCTCCAGCCACCAGGAACCCTCCCAGAGCAGCTCCCAACACCTGGTTCTCCACATCTCGCGGCAGTTTGCTCCATCGGTGAAGCTCATCACCTCTCATTCCTCCTGGCAAACAGCCTCAGTGCCCTTTCCATCTTGTAGGGCAATGATGTGGGTGCTGCTCTGACACCCCCAAACTCACTAGTTCTCTCTTTGGCCCTCCACTCAACACAGAGTTAGGCATACAGTAGGTGCTCCATAACTGCTGGTTATACAAGATGTGAGAGCCTTTGGGAAACAGTAGGCTCTCCTTACCCTGCACTCCTGTGGCATCAGGAGCTGCAGGGGTGGGGAAGAGGGGAGGGCGTGCCGCAGAGTCGCGCCACACCCGCTGCACTTTGCTTTGTTAGTTTCAGTTTAGTTTGAGACTACTTGAGCAATCACTGTGTGCCAGTGTAGACGGGGCACCGGCAAACCTCAGAGGCAGGACCTTGGCCCCAGACATCTCCATACTCCCTGTGCCCAGTACGGGGCCTGGCACACTCACTGGCTGCTTCTGTCCTCCCTAATGGGCAGGCCTCACTGAGGGTGGGAGGAACCTCGTAACAGCTGCGTGCTATGGCCAGAGCCTCCCAGCTGGGAGCTCACCTGAGCGTGGAATCCTGGTGGGAAGTTGGGAGGCTCCAGGATCAAAGTTCAGGCCAAGATGAGATGTCAGGCAAGGTTTCCTCCCCCATCTTCCTTTTCCCAGCGTGGCCAGTGACTATGGGTGGCATGGTAAGAGAACCTCTGGTACCACCTTTCCAGTCCCTCATTAAGTCTCTGGACTATGTGGTGCCCCCGCTCTGTGCCAGCCAAGCCTCCAGCCCAGACCACCCTGGGCCTGAGCTTGTCTGGTTCTCTAACTGATCCGAAGGTCCTGGAGGGCAAGGCTTGGCTTGTACCTCTGTCTCTCCTAGATTTGTCCAGTCCTGAGGCCCAGCTGTGTCCTGGGGAGGGGTCGGTACCTGTGGGTTGTAGCAGCAGCTGTGGTGGAAACTACCAGAGCCTTATTATCAGGCTCAGCTGTTGTCCTCATCCCTGTCCTGGTGTCGACTCCCCTCCAGCCAGACCCAGGGGTCCTGGGCAAGAGGTGCCCAGCTTGTCTGAATCGGATTCAGGCAGGGCTGCTGTGCCTCCTAGCTGAGTGATGGGTAGATTTTAGGCCCTCCCTTGTCACACTTGGGTGTTGAATCATAGAAGGATGAACTCTCCAAAGGCTCGGTTAGGGTTACGGGCAGCTCCTTAGAAGGGTGTTGTAGTCAGACTTACGGACTCAGAAGTGTTCATCAGTGGGTGTTGGGATCATGGCCCTTCTAAACTGCAGACACAGAAGGGGGACCACAGAGGTCCCCAGCCAACCTCTCCTGGGGCCCTTCCCCAACACAGGGGACTGTTGACCTGGGTGGTTATCAGGCTGGTCTTAGCTGGTTCCTGCTGAATCTTTGGGGGCCCAGCAGTGTGCCTGTCACAGGGGCTCAGACAGCAGGAAAAGAGACAGTTTAAGGGTGTGGAGGCAGCCAGCTGGCCAGGCTCTAGCTCTCACTAGCTGGGTGACCTTAGGTGGGACACTTCACCTCTCTGAATCTCAGCATCCATCCTCTTTGGTAGATTGGAAACAATAGCACCTACCTCATAGAAGGGTTAAGTGAATTAATATATGACAGATGCTTAGGAAAGTGCTTTGAGCTGTTTCCTGTCACCATCATTGTTCGGCTTGCCAAGTCAGGAATGGAAAGACCCCTACCCCCATTCCTGCCCCAGTGACCCCTGTGTGTGTCTAGCTGCTTTGGGACAATGAGTCTTTTCGTCATGTGCTATAGCACATCCTCCAGCAAGGCTGGTATCACTGTCCCCATTTTACAGGTGAATAGCCTGGGGCTCCTGGCCCCAGGTCCCCAGCTGGGAAAGTAGTAGAGGCAGGCCAAGCTAGGAAGCAGATCTGACGGTCTCCTAAGCCCACATGGGCTCTCCTGGTGTGCCAGACCCAGACAGCATTGCCTGGGAGCTCCAGAAGTGCTTAGAGCTTGGCTCCGCCTTAACCCCTGTGGTTGCTTTGAGGGGCCTGGCAGCCTCTGTGCAGATTTGTCTGTGAAAGCCTGTCTGGGCAGCGTGTGCTGGTAAGGCTTGAGCAGGATGTGGGCAGGGAGGTCAGCGGCTGAGTGGTGGTGATAGCAGGGGTCAGTAGCAGGGACTGCAGGAGCAAAACCCTCCCATTTGAGATACTGACAAATCGCTTGTTTATAGCATCCAGCAGTGCTGCTCTGTGTGTGGACTTCCACCCAGAGCACCCGGGGCCACAGTGAGACCTCGGGGGCTCTAAAAACTCCCTCCCCTCCCTCCCCAAGCCCAAAGGACTTTCCAGGAAATCCTGGGGTGGCGCTGAGGCCTGAGGACTCCATTTTAATCCTGATAGCCCTGGAGGAGTGTGGATTGAGCCCAGTCCCCAGAGGACAGAGGCTGGCGGGACGGCTCGGGAGGTAGGGGGCAATGTCCCATCTGGCAGACATCTCAAGACTGCAGGCCCAGACTCAGCGCCTAATGTGCAACTTCTCTGAGCCTCACTTCCCATTTCCCAGGGCAGTTAGAGGCTTAAGGCGGGAGGCTGCAGGCATCAGGTCTACCGTGATACCAGGTCTGGGGGCTCCTCTGGCCTGCCTTGCTGGGCCGGTGCCCTGGTTGGGAGGCCCAAGAGACTCGGGGAGGGGGTGTGTTGAGAGACCCGGCAGACTGGGCACAGTGGCCCGCCACTGCAATCAAAGCACTTTGGGAAGCCGAGGCAGGTGGATCGCTTGAGCCCAGGAGTTCCAGACCAGCCTGGGCAACCTGGTAAAACCCTGTCTCTATAAAAAATAAAAATACTAGCTGGGCGTGGTGGCACATGCCTGTGGTCCCAGCTACTGAGGAGGCTGAGGGGGCAGGATTGCCTGAGCCCAGGACATCTGGGCTGCAGGGAGCTGTGCTCACAATACCGCCCTCCAGCCTGGGTGACAGAGAAAGACCTTGCCTCAAACAAACAAAAACCAAAAAACCGACTAGGCAGGGGCAGGCTCCCAGGCTCTCGCCACTTCTCCTGGCGGCCATAAACAGATGAGCAGTGTGCTGCGGTTGCTGAAAACCAAAATTAACTGCTGCCTCAGCCAAACCAACAGAAATGGAAGTGTGGCTTCGAGGTCTGGGAAGTCCCATTGCTCTTGGCATGGCACGGAGTGGGGGGGTCACCCTTCAAGAGACCACTGAACATGCCCCCCAGTGCATCGCATCCCAGCCCGAGACTGCAGAGTGCAGCAGCCCGGACTCTGTGTGCGGCGACACGGTATGCGGGGAAGGCTCCTGCAGGGAGTGAGGCCCAGGGTCCTCTCCTCTGGTTAGACCCCCACCCCAGACTCTCAGGCAGATGCAGGGCTCCTGTGGTACCCCATGTCTTTGCTCTCAGGGTGCCACACTGGCTCACAAGGCCTTGCCAGCTTGTGAACTCTTGGGATGGGGCTGCTCAAGAAGCACTGGCATGACTGAGGGGGATGGGTGGGTTAAGGACAAGGCGAGGGAGAAGGTTGCGGCAGGGCCTTCTCCAGGGCGGGCCGGCAGAGAGGGGCCCCTCACTTGTGGAAGAGTGTTAAGAAAGTGCACGGGCTGGGGGGTGGGCGTGCCGGGCGATTCTCCAGCTGTCACAGCTGTATCTAAGGAGAGGGGTTCAGCTGCCAAGTTCTTGCTGGGAAGGCTAAAGGGACCCCTACCTCCCTGTCCCCGGAACATCCTGGGTCACTTCAAAGCTGACAGCCCGGCTCCTTTGCCTAAGGACTCCTCAGTCGGGCCTTACAGCTTATTGAGTCCCTCTCCCCTTTTCCAGCAAGGAAAACACTTTCCTCAAAATCACACAGCAAGCCAGTGACCCAGCCAGAAGCAGTCCCAGACTCCCAGCTCACAGTCCCACCTGTTCCCCGCGCCGACCTGCACCCCTCCCCGCCATGGCCAGTGATGAGGCTGTGCTCCAGGCGGGCTCGGGCACCCCAGGTGAATGCTGCAGGTGATATGGTTTCATTTCAGGTAGAAGAAACTTCCAGCTGGACTTATCTTCAGGAGACATCACAAGTGTGGAGGCGAGTCCTGCAGGGGTGGCGGGGAAACAGGAACGAGGCCACATGGCTGGGACAGAGTGTCTGGAAGCCTCCAGGGTCTGTGCCAGGGTGGGAGTCCCGCTATAAGAATCTGATAGGAGGCTCCCGCAGGGCACAGCTAATGCCTCTTGTTCCCTCAGCAGTAAGGCTGACAGGAAGGAGCTCTCAGCCTGCACTTCCAGGGCGGGACGGCAGAGAGGGGCCCCTCGCTTGCGGATAGTGTTAGAGAGCGCACAGGGTGGAGGGGCAGGGGCACCGGGTGATTCTCCAGCTGTCACAACCGTATCTAAGGAGAAGGGTTCAGCCGCCAAGTTCTTACTGGGAAACACTAGACTAGACAAAGTGAAAATGGCTTCTTAAATGAGGGACTTCTCAGGGTCTTTATGGGCTCATCAGCTCAGGAAAAACCGCGAGCAGCCTCCCTCCTCTCATCTGAACAGGGACTGCTTTCTCCCAGGGCAGGCCTTCCACACAACGGTGCCCATCTGCGGACCAGTGCCCCCTTGCCAGAGGGCTCCCTCAGCTGTGTGGCCTCAAAGTCACACCTGAGCCTGGACCCCAGCCTCCTGGTTGGAGAAAACTCTGATAGCACTAAGTGGGGTAGTAGAGCTGCCGCTGGGAGGGGAAGGGGGCCCAGCTCCAGGTCCCTGGGTCTGCATGGAAAAACTGTGGTTGTCGCCAGGCTTCCTGGGAGCGTCTAGGGAGAGGGAGAAGCTGGGCTTGGACCTCCCTCCCGGGAGCTGCAGCATCGAGCTTGTGTGGAGGGCTGAGCACAGCAGGAGGAAGTTGTAAGCAGCCAGGGGCCTCCCCATCGGCATCTGCAGCAGCTGGGGCTCCTGCCAGGCCCTGGCGCTCCCTCGCTTCCAGATGAGAAGCCCAGGGCCCTCTCTGGTGACTCAGCACTGGCCACAGGCCCCTTTGCAGGGCCTCTTCCTGTGCAGGGCCCAGGGATGGTGGGGAGGGGGCCCACGGCCTGACCTCCAAAGACAGAAGCAGACAGCTCTACGGGGCAGCCCCAGGGACCCCGAACTTGACCCCTCCTATCTCCCTCAACCTCTGAAGGGCCACGAGAGCAGCCGGTCCAGGAAAAACGACGTTTTATTTTCATAAATACTCCTGCTCTCACTCACACACTGACCCCACTTCTGACCACGGACAGATGGATGGACAGACGTGAGACGCCCATAGGAGGCCCCAGCAGAGGCCGATGAATGAAGGAGATACACTGAGAACTCTAGGACCCCCAGAGCCCCTTGCTGGGGCCACGAGCCTCTGGCATTACCCTTGGGCCCCCATAATCCCGCAAGGGGCCCAATGGCAAAGGGAGACCCCTAGGAGGAGGAGGGGCCGGGTGGGGTTCCCCCAGCCTGGCCCCCTGAGGCTGTGACCACATCGCCAATCCGGAAGAAAAGCAGAGTCAAACCACACACCAGAGTGCAAACAGCTGGGGGTGTAGGCATCACCCCAGTCACCAGGTTCCTATGGAGGAGGCCTGAGCTGGTCCCCAGCTCCAGCATGGCCCCCGAGTTATGGCTGGGCCTTCCCATAAGGCATAAGAGACAGGCGGGGAAGAACCCACCCCAGCTGGGGTTGGGGCTGGGCCTGAGATCCTGGCCCTTCCCCGATAGCCATGCTTCTTCCCCATGACCCCAAGCTCTTCCAAGGCTATGCAGCCCCTCCCTCTCCAGGTCCCAGTGATGGAGACCCCAGCAGCGCAAACCCAGGCCCAGCCTCCTACTGCGTTTGGCTCAGCAGGGGTGGGGGGGCGGAACAGGAGGGGGAAGAGTCACTTGAGGGTTACAGAGGTGTGGGGAGAAGCACCAGGCCTGGGGGTGAATGACCATGGGCAGCAAAGGGTGTCCCTGGCCACCACTGCCTCCCTCCAGGCTGACAGTGACCGGTTCCTCTGCCCCTTCCTCTCCCCAGCCCCTCTCTGTTCTAGAGGCTCCCCCAGGTTTCGGGTGGGGGGAACTGGTCCACATCCCCCATCTCGTTGTAGGTCTGGTCGCCCATGGTGAAGGTGAGCTTGTAGCGGAGGCGAACCTTCTCCTGGGGCAGAGATGTCGAGGCAGAGGGGTCAGAGCAGGAGAAGCGGCCGCCCCCACCCCTCAGCACCACCCTGTGGGTCCCTCACCTTCTGGGGGTTGGCAAGCAGCAGGACCTGGGTGATAGCTGAGGGGTGGACGATGGGGTTAAACGCTGGCAGCTCTGTGCCAGAGGGTGGCTGTAGCTTCACCTTCATAACCTGTGAGCAGAGGGCAGGATGGGCACAGCTAGCCCTGGCCGCTTCCGCTGCTCCGAGGAACCAGCCCAGCCTGCCAGCTCCCCTCTGGAGGTCCTGGGGCTCAGTCCTTTGGGTCCCTTCCACCCCCGGACCACCCAGCAAGGGAGGGACACCTGCCCCCTGCCAGTGGCTCGCCACCCAGCCCCATGTCCGCTTGTTTGAGAGGAGGGAGGCATGCCCTGTCTGCCTGGTTTGTCACCTTGGGGACAGCTGACTGGAACACAATGTTTCGGATGGGTTGGGGGGCGGTGCTCAGCATGGAAACCACCACCACCAGCACATCGGAGCGCCCTGGCAGCGGGTCGCGGGCAAAGTGGAAGAGGACGCGGAAGCCGTGCTGGTCATACACAGTCACAGGCAGGATGCTGCCTGCGGGAGAAGGTGGGCGGGCAATGGGACAGCCAGCCGGAGCGAGCCGCTCAGCCCCCACCCGGCTCGCCTCAGGCGCTGGCTGCCGCACTGCCAGTGAGAGCAAAGGCCTCCCTCGGGGCTTTACCTGGACCTGGGTGGCAGTGCAGGCAGGGCACAGAGCAGTGCCCAGAGAGGGCAGATGAACCCCCAGTCTGACAGTGGAGGCAGGACACCCACCCCAGAGCTGAGTCACAGCCCAAGCTCCCCTGGTGCTGTGTGGCTGCTTCCTGGACTGCTGGGGTGAGGGACTCTGGATGAGGGTGGAGCTCAGGCTGGTGAAGCTCACCCCCAGTCACTCGCCTTTTCTGAGCTCAGGTGAGAGGTACAGCTCTACCCACTATTGGGGGACAGTGAAGGGGTGGTATCTTTGGTCACAGAGAACTCATAGAGGGCACTGCTGAGAGGACCACCAGACCTCATGTGTCTGCTCGGGCCCGGGGCTGGGCCATGGTCTCCCTACTGCTCCTGGGCTGGAAAAGCCCGGCCTTGGATCTGGGTCTTTATTCTATAATTTGGGAGAAACTCCAAACCTCTTTGTGTCCTGGGCCCTGCCTTCCTGGGGAGGAAGAGGCCCAGGGTACACTCCCTAAGAGGTCGTCTTGCTTGTGTAAGCCTGGAGTTTGTACAGCAGTCCTGTGATTGCTCTGGGGCAGATAAGGAGTGACTCCTGGGGAGGGGAGGGCCTTGCTCAGAGCTCCCCACTGACTGGCCAGTGGCAGAGCCAGGGGAGCCCCACCTTCCCAACCGGCTTCCCCAGACAGAGCTCCCGACAGGGCAGTGAGCTGACCCGGCCCAGCCGGCGCCTGCCCCAGCCCTACTCACTGGGCTTGATGGACTCCAGGGGCACAGTGATGCTGGCCAGTGAGAGCTCAGTTGGTGTGGGCTGCTGTGGAGGCCCAGGGGGCTCCGGGGACACGGTGTGGAGAAGGCTGGTGGCACTGGAGCTGGGGCAGCTGCAGCTGCTGCTCTTATTCTGCAGGTCCCGGAGCGTGAGCCGGGGGGCTGGCTGCTGCTTCTCCCTTAAGCGGGGGGGACAGTGCATTAAGAAGTGATTCTTGGCCAGGCGTGGTGGCTCATGCCCGTCATCCCAACACTTTGGGAGGCTGAGGCGGGCGGATCATTTGAGCTCAGGAGGTTGAGACCAGCCTGGGCAACATGGCGAAACCCTGTCTCTATAAAAAAATACAAAAAAATAGCTGGGCATGGTAGTGCACACCTGTGGTCCCAGCTACTCAGGAGGCTGAAGTAGAAGGATCGCTTGAGTTTCGAAGATGGAGGTTGCAGTGAGCCGAGATCACGCCACTGCACTCCAGCCTGGGTGACAGGGTGACAGAGACTCCCTCTCAAAAAAAGTGATTCTTTGGTGATTAAGAGACAGGGACACAGGAAAAGCTGGGCTTCCTGGCTCCGTCCCTGACGCACGCTGTCTCTCTGGCCTTGGGTCTTCTCAGCTTTAGAAGGAGCAGCTCTTGTTCTTCCTCCACCCTGCACCCCGCCTGCTCACCCCAGCCCAGTGTCCTCCCTGATGCTGGCCCTCTGGGCCTTTGGCCTTTCTCTAGGGAGCTGGGAATGCCTGGGGGAGGCCAGGCCAGTGGGCCCAGGTCTCTGTCTCATCAACTCTGTGCTCTGTGAGAGGGGCACTGGGCTGCCTTGGGCACTGCTGTATCCAGAGGCAGGTGCAGTGCTTGGCATCTGCTGCTTCTAGAACAAGCCAGCAAGAAGCGTCTCCCTGCTGGGCCTGGACAAGCCCAGAGAAGCTGCTGGTTTATGGGAACAGGGGGTGCTCCCCACCCCATGCCGGCCATGGTGGGCCCTCACCACCGCACTTGCTGGGACTCCGGGGGCAAAGACTGCTGCAGGAGGGTCTTCCCCAGGAGGTCTAGGTCATCCAGACCGCTGCTTGCTGGCAGGGATGTCTGCGCTGGGGGTCGGCTTTCCATGCTGGGGGCCTGGGCCAGAGCAGGGGCTGGGGGCTCAGTGGCATCCGACGACTGTGGGGCAAAGGATGCAGGTGGGGAGGGCTGTCTAGAGGTGTCAGTACCACCTGAACCTGCCCTGAGGCTCAGTGTCCTCCTTGCAGATGACACCTGAGAAAGCAGCTACAGAGGTGGGGACCCCAGACCACCCGTGTCCATGACGCAGGGGGCTGGGTCTGGTTGGGGGTTCTACATTCCAGGGACCTCTGTCACCCTCAAGAAAAGAGGGATCACCCATCTCAATCCCAAAGGCTGGGCTGCAGCCCCGAGGCTGAGACTTGGAGAAGATACAGCTGGAAGTAAGGAGGCCCTCTGCCCTGGGTGGGTGTCTCCAGGCCCCTGGCCACCGACCCCCACCCCCCGGCAGAGCCCATCCGTGCTTTCAGCTTCCCCAGGCCGCTTGTCCCAGCTGCCCTGACCCTGGGACTTCAAGAGGCCAGGCTAGTTTGTGGTCCCCTCCTACCTGGAAGCTGTTCCATCCGGTACCATCCAGGCTTGGGCCTGAAGGGGGTGTGGGGTCACTGAGGCCTGAGGGGAAAGCAGGAGAGAGGTGAAGGAACTGGGCTGACCCTGCAGAGGCCAGAGCACCAAGGGGCATGTGTGCTGGCGTGGAGCTGCCTGCCCCCTTTCTGAGGCTCAGCACGGAGGGGAGAAACCCATGCTTTCAGAAGCAACCAGCAGCAGAGCAGAACTAGAAACCAAGATCCCAGCTGCCCCTGGTGCTGACCCCACACATGCTTCCCCTCTTCCCAGCCAGGCCAATCTGACGCTACTGTGCACACGGACAACGGACATCAGGACTTTCATCTTCAGTCGCTGGCTGGCAGCAGAGATCAGGGCTGGGCTGCAGGAAGGAGAAAAGGTTCCTCTCCTCACGCATCCAGGCTAGCAGAGAGCAGCTCTGTGCCCGCCTGAGGCTAACTGCCCACTCGAGGGACACCTGCTGTGTGACCGTGGGCTAGACACCGTGCTGGCTGAGCCACAGTGTCCCCATGAGTATGAGGACAAGGCTCAACTGGGGGCAATGCTGAAGGTCCTGTCGGCCTTGGCATGTGCCAGTGAGGCTGACTGGTACCACAGAGGGCTGGGGGATCCTGTGGATGGCCCTGGAACTAGCTGCTGATGGGAAGGAGGCAGCAGGTCACCAGCCTGACCTCCGCCTGCCCTGAAATACTGTCAGCCAAGTTCACCCCAGATCTGACCTAGAGAAGGTAAGTGATCTTGTTTCTAGCAAATCCTGAAAAAGTGAGGTCCAAACTGAAGTGCTACCCGACAGGCAAAGGCAAAAGTACCAGGAAGCTGGGGCAGCTGGGTCTCTTCTAGCTGTGCCTCTTAGAGGCCAGAGACCAAGTGCACTGATGATGCCCTGGATGTGTCAGGCCCTGCAGATGCTTTGAAGGTTGTTTGATTAATCCTCAAACAACCTTCAAAGGGAGGGGCGAGGTTCTCAGCCCTCTTTTAGGATAAGAAAATGGACTCAGAGGTGTTAAATAACCTGTCCAAGGTCACACAGCAGGAAAGTGGCAGAGTCTGGACTTGGACTGAGCATGGCCCAACTGCCAGCATCTGAAGACAACTCTGCCACTTGGCCGTGTGATCCTGGTGGGGGCGGGGGGTTAGGGGGGCAGTGGCGGTGACAGCCTCATCTGCAAAATGGAGACAGCAGCCAGGTGCAGTGGCTAATGTCTGTAATCCCAGCTATTTGGGAGGCTGAAGCTGGAGTTTGAGATAAGCCCAGGCAATATTAGCCAGTGCCTGCGGTCTCATCTACTTGGAAGGCTGAGATGGGAGGACTAGTCAAGGACAGAAGTTTGAGATCAGCCTGAGCAATATAGTGAGACTCCATCTCAAAACCAAAGAGAGGTGGGCGCAGTGGTTCAAGCCTGTCATCCCAGCACTTTAGGAGGCCGAGGCGGGCGGATCACTTGAGGCCAGGAGTTCAATACCAACACGGCCAACATGGGTGAAACCCTGCGTCTTTAAGAAACAAATTAACCAGGTGTGGTGGCACACACCTGTAGTCCCAACTACTCAGGAGCCTGAGGTGGGAGGATCGCTTGAGACGGGGGAGGTTGAGGCTGCCTGAACACCCTCTTTGACAGACAGGAACCCTGTCCCACTCCTGCCATGGAGAGCAGTGAGGACCAGCACCCTCTGTGGCCCCAGGGCCTGCTCTACTCCCCAGGTCCAGGCTGCAGGCTGCCCTGGCACTTCTGGCTCCTGCACCCCGACACTTTGCCTCTGAGAGGAAACCAGAAGGAAGCCGGTGGCTCAGGGCTCTGCTGATGCGACTCGGGGACAGGAAGTGCAGCGTGCACCTCGCTTCTCCTGTGGCGGTGGCGCCGCAGCTGCTTGCGTGGGTCTGGTGGTCCTGCAGTACCTCCCCACCCACCAACTGCAGCTCAGGCAGCTGCCGCCCAGGGCTGGCTCCACAGTGGAAGGGAAACCTTGTATGAGCGTTCGTTGACCATTCTTTACCTCTGTAGAACAGGGTAAATGTTTTCTCCCTGAGGTCACCCTTGGCTCTGAATGAAGAGGGGGTGGCTGTGTGGGGCTCGTAAGCGGCTTCAGGGAGGGTGCTGGCTGGTGGGTTCACAAGGGGGCTCACAACCAGGCCTTCCCTCAGCTCTCCCTCCACACCCCAGGTCATTTCCCTTTATTTGCTTATGGACAATGAGTCAGAGCAGCAGAGCAGCTCAGAGTGTGGCTTCAGGATCAGAGCCTAGCTCAAGTCCTGGAGCCCTTTCTGCACAAGTCACACAGTCTTTTTATTTTGAGATGGAGTCTTGCTCTGTCACCAGGCTGGAGTGCGATGGTGTGATCTCGGCTCACTGCAACCTTTGCCTCCCCAGTTCAAGCGATTCTCCTGCCTCAGCCTCCCCAGTAGCTGGACTACAGGCATGTGTCACCATGCCCAGCTAATTTTTGTGTTTTTAGTAGAGACGGGGTTTCACCATGTTGGCCAGGCTGGTCTCAAACTCCTGACCTCAGGTGATCTGCCTGCCTCGGCCTCCCACAAGTGCTGGGATTACAGGCGTGAGCCACCACGCCTTTCTACGCTGCCATCTCCTCATTGTGCAGTGGCGCTATTCACGGCACCTGCCTGTGGGGACTGTGAGGGTCGTCTAAGACAGGACAGAGTGCAGCAGCGGGCACTGCACCTAAGGAAGCCCTCCTGGAACCTAGGCAGACCCTGTCCAGGGTGGCCTGGGCTCCCATTGCTTCTTCAAGGCCTTCAGGCCTGGTTTTTGCTTCAGAATTGGCTCAGGAGACCACAGTCTGAATCTTGGCTTCCAGTACATCCCTGAGGAGTCCTTTGATGGGGCCGAACATCTCTGCTCTTCATCCCTACAGCAGCTCTGAGGAGGAGGCTCTTCTGCAGCTCAGCTCTTGGAGGGGGCCGCTGCCCTGAGGCCAGCTGGGACCACTTCACTTCTTCCCCGGGGTGAGGCTGGTCCCTGCTGGGCTCTGGAGCCTAAGCCTCTCAGTAATAACAGCAGGCCTGGCCCTGGACCAGCTTGGATCACCGTGTCCCTTGTGCCCAGGCCTCAGCTTCTCTGGAGCCTCTAGGTGCTGTGGAGCCCAGAGCCCTCTCTCTCTTCTTAGTGGATAAAGAAACTGCTGAACTTTTGCCCAGAAAGTTCCTAATTGTAGGCGCTAACTTGTTGCAGGGAAATCCCCTGGCTCCCCCCGGCTGCCAGAGCGTGAATGCTGGCTTAGAGGCTGCCAGCCTCACCCTCTGGCCATGTGGCCTCGCACAAGCTCCCTACCTTCCCCGAGCCTTGGCTTCCTCACTTGTGAAATGGGCCTAATGCCCATCCACGTGGCCCACAGGATGCAAACCCGCGGTACGTGGTGCTGGTGTCCCACCAGCCGCGAGTGCGTCCTGGGATCATGCCCCACTTGCTGCCGAGCCCGCCCTCCTCCAGGTCTGGCCCCTTCCTCACCCAGAGACATGAGCTCGTCGTCAAGCAGGGAAACCGAGGCACTGGGCTGCTCAGGGCTGGCCTGCTCGCCAGGGCGGGTGGGCATGGTGGGGTAGGTGGTGCCCACAGGTGGGAGATCCAGACCTGAGAGATCCAGCAGGGCCGAGGCACTCCCTGGGGTGGGAAAGAAGAGGCTGGCAAGTCCTGGGTGTATACGTATCTCCCGGAGTCCACAGCGTTAGGCGGAGCAACACCCAACCCTTGTGCTTTACCACCGGCCTCCTGCTTCCCTGTCCTTGGCCACCCAGCCCCTGCCCAGAAGCTGCTCAACAGGACCTGTCTCTGGCATATGCTGGTACTTCTGTCTGGAATATACTTCCTTCTGAGCTCTATTGGGTAAACTGCTACCCATCCTTCATCCTAAAGGCACTGCTGAAATGTGGCTGCTTGCGTGCGGCGCCTCCATCCCCACTTCTCCCTAACAGAAGCAATCCTAACTCCTGTGGCCCCCACGGCTGCCATCTCACCCTTATTAGAACTAGGTCTGTAATGTGTACTTCCCCAACCCCTCCCACTCTCTGCCTCAGGGCTGTCGCCCAGCACTATACAACAGGTGCCAGATTTGTCCAGTGAAAGAAAGCCTTCCTTCTACCCCTTCTACTGCCTGTCCTCACCAAACCCTCAGCTCCCCCCGCTCTCCCACATCCAGACTGCTTCCCCACAGCTGCGTGCTTGGCACGGACTTCACCCCAAGCTCCCTCCCTGGGGCCTTCCCCATCTTAAGGGGCCAGGGTCACCCTGGCAGTCAGTCCAGCAGCTTGGAGACCAGCATACCACCCTGCACTCTCTGTGCCCCTCTAGCCTGATGGGTCCCCTCCCAGCTCTTCTGCCACCTCCTCACCAGGGATGGAGCTGGCTGTGGCGTCACCGTTGACCTCCTCGCCCCGCACCAGCTGCTTATACAGGTTGATCACCTGGGTGAGGTTGTCATTGGCCTGCAGGATCTCAGCTGGAACAGGCAGGAGGGGAGAGGCCAGACTAAAGGACTGTGGGGGCCTCTGGGTGGCAGGGGGCAAGTACCCCACATCCACCACATCCTGTGTGTGAGGGGAAGGGACGGGGCAGGGGAACATCCCATCTCTCCGCTGAGACTCTGGCCCTCCACTACCTCCATGGTCTCACCTCCCACCCGCCCCTCATTCACTCCCTGCCATACTGCCCAGCTGTCTCTGAATACGTTGGGCTCGCTCCCACTTCCAGGCCTCTGCCCCAGCTCTGTTCTCTGTCTGGCTTCATCCCTTACTGCCTTCAGGTCTTCACCCAAGGGTCACCTCAGGAGGCCTGTCCTAAACCCCTCCTGTGCTACCTCATCCCGTCCCTGCTTATCTTCCTCCATGCCGCTTACCACTGGGACAAACTGTGGTGATCATGGACTTGGTTACTGTTTGCCTCCTCTCACTAAACTACCATGAGGAAGCTTTTGTCAACCTTTTTTTTTTTTTTTTTTTTTTAAATATAAATATATCTGTAATAGAGACGAGGTCTCACTATGTTGCCCAGGCTGGTCTTGAACTCCTGGCCTAAAGCAGTCCTCCCACCTCTGCCTCCCAAAGTGCTGGGATTACAGGTGTGAACCACTGTGCCCAGCCTTTTGCCAACTTTGATCACTGCCAGATCCCTGAGGGCCTAGAACACTGCCTGGTACCAATCAGGCCCTCGGCAACACTGCTTCTCTGGGTCCTAGGGTGTGGGGCAATCTGGGCAGCAAGCCTCGTGGGCGGAGCTCCTGCTTAATGAGGGAGTTGAGGGTACCCAGACTGCGGCCCAAGTGGCCCAGACTGACATGTGGGCGGAGGTCAAGGAAAAGAACCTGGTATGTGGCCTTGGCAGAAGCCTTCAGGCTCAGGTCCGCAACTGCCTGGGCTGTGGGATGCACTCTTACCTTCCATTTGCCCTCACCAGGGAGGAAGGTCCGGTGCAGATGGCCCTCCGTCTCCCTGGCTCTGCCACTGTTCTGCCTGTGATCTGGGCAACTAATTTCCCTCCCTTAGCCCCAGCTGTGAAAGGGGACAGTTCTGCCTCCTGTGCAGCTGCCGGCAGTAAATGAGATGCTGTGAAGGGGGCTGGCCCACAGGGCCTCCCAACACCGAGCGGCCCCTGCTCTGTATCCTCAGAGTGGAGAAACCCAAGGTCGGTGCTGGAGAAGGGGGCCCCCTGGTGGTGGCTCCTTCCAACTGCAGCTACTTAGCAGGGCCTGGGGGAACTGGGGGTAGGAGGTGGAGGGAAAGTAGGGGACCTGACCTCAGTATCTGCCCCGGGCTCACCTAAGGCCTCATCATTGTCCTCTGTGTCGCTGGCCAGTCGGAAGAGCGTAGGCCGCATCCGCTCACAGCGCTGGTACAGTTCCTGAGGGCAGCAGGGCGGGCGGGTCAGGTCCTGAGTGGGCTGTGGAGTGGGCAGGGAGTGGGGGAGGCGGGCGCACCTTCATGAGGTCCTCGCTGCTACCGGCTGCTGCGCCGCCCTGGCTGTGGCTCATCACCATCTCCGTGAGCAGTTTCACGTTGTTGTTCACCTCCTCGATGGCATTCACCCGCTTTGAGATCTTCTCCATCCGTTTCTGGTCCTGGGGACACATTGGCCAAAGGCCCCTGAGAACCTGTGCCCTGCTCGGCTTGTACGAGGCACTGCCCCTGCCACTCGAGAGAGTGTGTGCTGCGATCCGGGTGATGGCTGGCTGACTGTGGGATGAGACTCTGGGTGGGGCTTCAGCAGGCCCTGCCAGGAGCCCCTCATGCCCAGGAAGGGCACGCTGGCCCAAGAAGCCCCCACCGCCCAAGCGTCTACACAGGCTCATCAGGATCTCCAGGGATGGCCCAGGAACCTGGGTTTCCAGCCCCCCCGCCAGGTGCTTCTGAAGGCCCAGGGCCCTAGACCTCCACTGTGGTTCTCAGTGACCCTTGCCCTCCTTGTGTTTGCCCTTTCAAAGGAGGTTCCTGTATTTCACAGTGAGAGGGGACCTCTGTGGTCACCAGGTACAGCCTAGAAATGAGCATAAGACCCTTCCAGTGTCCATTGGTGCCTGGCAGATGGGGGAGACTGTGCCTTTGAAGGCTACTGTTGGGGGCAGCCCCACTTTCCCCTGCCCCTCCGCTTACTGAGCGTGCCCCTCCCTTGCAGAGTGAAAGGTGGCCTCGCACAGTCCTCCCACTTTGGCCTCCAAAGTGCTGGGATTACAGGCATGAGCCACCACATCCAGCCTTGAAACTTTTTTTTTAGCACTTTGGGAGGCCAAGGTGGGAGGGTCATTGAGTCCAGGGGTTCAAGACCAGCCTGGGCAACAAAAGGAGACTCTGTCTCTACAAAAAATAAAATTAGCCAGGCGTTGTAGCATGTGCCTTTGGTCCCAGCTACTCAGGAGGCTGAAGGGGGAGGATCACTTGAGCCCAGGAGGTCGAGGTTGCAATGAGCCATGATCATGCCACTGCATTCCAGAATGAGACCCTGTCTCAATGAAAAAGAAAAGTTTCAGCAGGCACCCACACAACATATGCATATTTACTTTAAAATTAAACATTTGGCCAGGCAGTGGCTGATGCCTGTAATTCCAGCACTTTGGGAGGCTGAGGCAGGCAGATCGCCTGAGCCAGGTGTTCCAGACCAGCCTGGGCAACATGGCAAAACCCCTTCTCCACAAAAAACACAAAAGTTAGGCGGTGGCTCATGCCTGTAATCCCAGCACTTCGGGAGGCTGAGGTGGGCGGATCACCTGAGGTCGGGTGTTTGAGACCAGCCTGACCAACATGGAGAAACCCGGTCTCTACTACAACTACAAAATTAGCTGGGCATGGTGGCACATGCCTGTAATCCCAGCAACTCAGGAGGCTGAGGCAGGAGAATTGCTTAAATCCAGGAGGCAGAGGTTGCAGTGAGCTGAGATTGTGCCATTGCACTCCAGCCTGGGCAACAAGAGCAAAACTCCACCTCAAAAAAAACAAAACAATGAGACAGGTGTGGTGGCTCACCTACTGAGTGCCAGCTGCCTGGGAGGTGGAGGTGGGAAGACTGTTCGAGAGGTCGAGGCTGCATGCTCATGCCACTATACTCCCGTCTGGGCAAGAGAGTGAGTCCCTGTCTCAGGGTCTCAAAAAAACCTCCTCATATACATGCACATATACACACTTATGTTATCTATATATTTTTAAACATACATTGAGGCCTAATTCATTTCTAACTTTTGAGGAAGAGGTAGCCAGCCTCCCAAAGGCCCATCCCGGGCAAGTCACCCAGGCTGCCGGGAGTTCTTCCCTGCACACACGGGTCCCCAGCATCAGTCAGCTTCTCTGCTATGACAGCCCTGGGTCACTGCGGGGCTCCCTGCATGTGCTGACACCCACAGCCCCATCTCGGCGGCCCCGCTCAATACCCCCAATCCTGCCTCCTCCCCGTGCTGTGGGCTCGGTGGTTACCTCCTGCACCATCTCTTTGATGAGCTTATTGGCTGCGCGGAGGTCTTCGGGGTGGGAGCTCTTCAGCAGGCGGGCCAGCATCTGCAGAGACAGAGGGGTGTGACTGTGAGGGCAGCACCTGGGCCAGGGGTCAGAAGGCTGGAGTCACATTATGGCTCCCCACTTCCTGCCTGTGAGACCTGAGTAAGTTACTTAAGCTCTCTGTGAAATGGTAAGAATTTACTGACACCTGAGGGTGGCCACAGGCCAGCAGAGATGCTGCACATAATGTGCACACCACAGTACCAGGCAGAAATAAGTAATCAACAAGTGGCACTTCTTATATCCCCTGGTTTTCTGAGAACGTTTCTGGGACAATGCACGAGAACCTGAACAGTAGTTACCATCCGGGGCTGGGGGGAGCTTTTACTTTAACCTCTTTATTTTAATCTTACCGCCTCCTGTGCGGTTTAATTTTTCACCCACAAGTTTTAATTTTATTAACTTCAACAAAAAAATCAGTAAAATTCTTATTAAAAAGGTCAAAATACACAGAGATATGTAAACTCCTGATCAACCTATGAAATGCCCTCAAACGAACTCCAGGGACACCAGAAACACTCCTGTGTGTGGGGGTGCTGTATGGGACACACTCAGCACATATTTAGTACCTAGTAAACAGCACCCATCACCCACAACGGTGCCTGGGCTCAGTGTGTGCCGCTGTTCCAAAGGCTGAGGCCAGGGCAGCCAGGGGTCAGAACCCTTGGACCCACACCTGGGTTCAGAGTCCCCATCTGTGCCTCCCTGGAGTCCCCATCTGTGCCTCCCTGGAGTCTCACCTTGGATTTTTCCTCATCTTCAAAGATCACATTCTTGGGCCGTGGAGGAGGAAGGGGAAAGGTGGTGTCATCCGGAAGCTTGGGGTCGGACTTCACAATCCCTGGATGAGTGTCAGAAAGACTGTCAATACGTCCCGGGCCAGGAGTAGGAGGTGACATGGGGATGGGGGCAGGCAAGGGTAGGACAGAAAAGGAAGGTCAGTCTTTCACCAGCATGCTGGCTCTGGACTCTGGGTGGCCTGGGCCTGCTCCTGACTGCATCAACTTGCCTGGGGGAGATGGTTTGGGGACACATATTTTGAGGCCACTCCCTGGAAACCACTCTTTGAGGGGAAGCTTGATTCGAACCCAACTTCTTTCCACCCAAGCTAGCCTCAGGGAACGCCCCACTAGCTGTATGTTCTAGTTAAAGGACAGACCCATGTCCTTGCTGGCTCAGAAGCCCCTGAAGCTGTTGGAGCCCCAGCTCATGGTGGGGGAGAGGGGGCAGGCCCTGGTCACCCCCACCTTCTATGTGCCTGACTCACCCTGCTTCTTTAGCATCTGGTAAGCCTCTGCGATTTTCACCTCCTCGGGCAGGCCCACTGTCCAGCTGTAGAGGAGCTCTAAGATCTTGTTCTTCACCTTCTCTGATGTCCGAGAGCCCAGATACTTCAGGGACACAGTGGGGAGGCCTTTGGTACTGCCCAGCACCACTCATTTCAGCCTCAAGCCCTGTCCACACCTTACTGCCTCCCCAGGACTCCCTGGGAAGCCCTCTGGCCTATAGGGTCTTCGCTCGCCTACAGGGTCCTCACTACCCCACCCAAGCAGCCTGGGATAGATTGAGTTCACCTACCACCCCTGCCACTTAGCTGTGTCAGCCCTGCTCAAAGTCAACTCTGGGGACTTAGCTTGGACATCCCAGGAAGGAGGAGCCAGAGGGCTCCAGGCTGCCCAGGGAGGGCAAGTGTGGGACTGGGAGGCCCTGGGCCCACTCTCCGTCTCCTAGCAGCAAACTGAGCTGGGGAAAGTGGCTCTCACACCAGAGTCCCCTCTTGGGAGGAGAATGGGAGGAATCTGGGTCATTCAATAGCTCTGGTGAAAGGATGGGTCTGGGCAACGAAGGGCTAAGGGGGTGGGCCGTCACTCAAAGAGCTTAAGAAATCACAGTTGCCTGTAATCCCAGCACTTTGGGAGGCTGAGGCGGGCGGATCACGAGGTCAAGAGATCGAGACCATCCTGGCCAACATAGTGAAACCCCGTCTCTACTAAAAAATATAAAAATTAGCTAGGCATGGTGGTGCGTGTCTGTAGTCCCAGCTACTTGGGAGGCTGAGGCAGGAGAATTGCTTGAACCCGGGAGGCAGAGGTTGCAGTGAGCTGAGATCGAGCCATTGCACCCCAGCCTGGTGCCTGGCGACAGACCGAGACTCTGTCTCAAAAAAAAAAAAAAGAAATCACGGTTGGCTGGGTGTGGTGGCTCACGCCTTTGGGAGGCTGCACTTAATCCCAGCACTTTGGGAGGCTGAGGTGGGCTGATCACCTGAGGTCGGGAGTTCAAGACCAGCCTGGCCAACATGGTGAAACCCCATCTCTACTAAAAATACAAAAAATTAGCCAGGCGTGGTGGTACATGCCTATAATCCCAGCTACTCAGGAGGCTGAGGCAGGAGAATTGCTTGTACCCAGGAGGCAGAGGTTGCGGTAAGCAGAGATTATGCCATTGCACTCCAGCCTGGGTGACAGAGCGAGACTCTGTCTCAAAAAAAAAAAAAAAACGTCTATAGAAAGGCTCCTCGGGCTGAAGACCAGAGCTGGGGATGGCCCATCTGGAGCCAGCAGCCTCCATCACTCGGGTCTGTGGCCTTGGATGCCAAGGCCCAAAGAGGCTGCTCTTGTGTGGTGGGAACAGGGAAACCTGCCAGAGACCTGGTAGGGTGCTGCGGCCAGGTCCACAGCGAATGATCTCAGGCCAGAGATCACTGACACATCCAGCCATCTGTCAACTGCATGTATTCCCTGGAATCATTTTTCCCTAAGCACCGGGCAGTTCCACGGCTGCCCTGCCCCTGGCCAGCCTGAAAACACTCCTCCCTGAGACCCCAGGCTGGCCCAAAATGGGTATGAGGGGACGGTGAGAAGGGAGCTGTGTTTGTGCTGGGTCTGAATTCTAGTGGGGGGCTGAGGTGGCACCCCAGCAGGAGGCTCCCTAGAAAGCGGCAGTCGCTCCACGCCCTCGAGGTCCTCTTTCCTCTCCCCATGTCCGACAGGGTAGGTCTGAGCTTGGGCTGGGAGCACCAACCTTGGGAGACACGACCTTGATGAGCTCATTGAGAAAGCGGAACTTGCCCACTTCGTCGTGGAACCGCTTGCCGCAGCTCTTCATGCAGGTTTCCAGCACCTGTGCAGGGAGGGGGATGGGAGGGGACAACCAGGAAGCATGAGGTGGCAGCCTCCCTCCCACACCTTGGCCAGGGCCCAGAAGCCCATGGTGGACATTTAGAAGGGAGAGAATGGCCTGTGAGGATGGAAGATTCTGAGTCACAGAGGCCTCTGGGACTGGTCATCACTCCCTGGGGGACAGGGTCAGGCCCTACAGTGCACAGCAATGCCCAACCTGTAGCAACGCTCTAGGCCCCTCCATAGCTTAGGCTCCACATCTGAGTACCAGTTGCACTTTATTTTCTCACTGTCTTTCCTTTTTTAAAAAAAAACATATATAGGCCAGGCACAGTGGCTCACGCCTGTAATCCCAGCACTTTGGGAGGCCCAGGTGGGTGGATCATGAGGTCAGGAGATCGAGACCATCCTAGCTAACATGGTGAAACCCCGTCTCTACTAAAAATACAAAAAAAAAAAAAAATTAGCCGGGCATGGTGGTGCTCGCCTGTAGTCCCAGCTACTTTGCAGGTTGAGCCAGGAGAATCGCTTGAACCCAGGAGGTGGAGGTTGCAGTGAGCCACGACTGCACCATTGCACTCCAGCCTAGGTGACAGAGAGAGACTCTGTCTCAAAAAAAAAAAAAAAAATATATATATATATATATATACACACACACACACACACCCCCCATCTACCTTGGCCTTATCCTAAGCTGTATCTATGAAATCATAGGACTCATTACACTCGAGAAAAAAAATGTTAAAACAAATATATAATAATAATAGGCCGGGTACAGTGGTTCATGCCTGTAATCCCAGTACTTTGGGAGGCCAAGGCGGGTGGATTACCTGAGGTCAGGAGTTCGAGACCAGCCTAGCCAATATATTGAAACCGTGTCTCTACTAAAAATACACAAATTAGCTGGGCATGGAGGAAGGCGCCTGTAATCCCAGCTACTTGGGAGGTTGAGGCAGGAAAATCACTTGAACCCAAGTGGCAGAGGCTGCCGTGAGCCAAGATCGTGCCACTGCATTCCTGTCTGGGCAACAGAGCAAGACTCCATCTAAAATAAATAAATAAATAAATAAATAAATAACAATAATAATGATGATGATTAAAGAAGGGCCTCACTCTGTTGTCCAGGCTGGAGTGCAGTGGCACAAGCACAGCTCATGGTGGCAGGCGCCTGTAATCCCACCTACTCAGGAGGCTGTGGCACGAGAATGGCTTGAACCCGAGTGGCAGAGGTTGCAGTGAGCCAAGATCGTGCCACTGCACTCCAGTCTGGGTGACAGAGTGAAGACTCCATCTAAAAAAATATGTAATAATAATGATGATGATGATGATTTAAAGACAGGGCCTCACTCTGTTGTCCAGGCTGGAGTGCAGTGGCACAAGCATAGCTCATGCAGCCCTGAACTCCTGGCCTCAAGTGAGCCTCCCGCCTTGGTCTCCCAAAGTGCTGAAATGACAGGCGTAAGCCACTGCACCCAGCTAAATACCTAAATATTGAAAGAGAAACTGTTTCTCTGCCACCACTTAAAATCACCTGTGTTCTATGGTGGGTTTGTATGTGGTCCATGCTGGGGACACAGACAGTACACCCCTCTCCTCTGCTACTGAACAGATGCAAAGCCTCAGGCCCAAGCCCAGGCACCACCTCTCAGCTTTACAAGCATGCAGATCCTGGATGTGATACTCCAGGAGTGAAGCAGCTGATGTGCAGCTGAAGCAAGGAGCCCTCCGGACCAGGACGACCCTGGGGGGCCTTCCCTCAGCAAGAGGCCTACATGTATGGATGCTGGGGTGGGAGGCCAGCCCGCTGGCTGTGGTGGGACCCTTGAGGCGGGCCCGGACCTCCATCCTGGGCCATCTTAGCACAGCTCTCTTGGGCTCTCAAGAGCCTTATGGACCCGAAGAACCTCAGTCTTGGCCTCCCTTGGTGTCATCACATGGCCGGGAACGGATGGCAGCCTCTCCCCTTCTTACCGTCAGGGCCTGGATTGCCTCCCACTCCTGTGGGGACTGGATCTTGTGGGCCAATAGCCGGGTGGCAAGCGGAGGCCTGGGTGGGAGGAACAACATGGAGTCAGACTCACCATGGAGTCCCGGTCACCCTAGGGAAGGGCCACGATCCCAGCCTGTCAGGACTTCAACTTCAGTCCTCCTCCAAGGAACCCCGGTCACCCTAGGGGAGGGCCACCACCCCAGCCCACAGGTCTTCAACTTCAGTCCGCCTCCAAGGAGCCCTGGTCATCCTAGGGGAGGGCCACCTCCCCAGCCCGCTAGGACTGCAGCCCTCCAAGGCTTCTGTGGGCATATGCAAAGGCCCAGCTCCCTCTCAGATCAGATGCGGCCTGGGATTGTGTCAGGGCAGGGCCAGGCAGTGAGTGCAGGCGGGGACCTTCAAAAGGTGTGAGCTCAGCCCCTGGGCTGGCTTGACTACGAACTCTGATGTGTCATGCCCTTGGCTTGGCTTGCCATAGAGACAGCTACAGTATGCCATGAGAGACGGGCACAGTTCCCTGGAACTCAAGGTGGCAAAGGACGTTCTGCTGTGGCAAATCAGGGCAACCTCACGGTGGAGACGGTGATATCATCTACCGAACTATAAAAGGCCTGTCACCAGTGGTGGTAATCGCTCACACATGCTGAGCACTGGTCATGTGTGAGAAGCTGCCCCTGCACTTTCCTGCCTAAGATGCATAAGGCTGGCAGCACCATCATTCCCACTTCACCCTGGGACGTTCCTTCAACTGTGAAGAAACTGAGGCTCAGAGCAACCACTCACCTAAGGTTACTCAGCTAAGAGAGGGGATGGGACCTGCATCCAAGCAGCATGACTCCAAAGCACACACACCACTGCCTGTGGTTCCCAAACTTTAGTATCACCTGGGGAGCCATTAAGAATGTCCACTCCTGGCCAGGTGCAGTGGCTCACGCCTGTAATCCCAGCACTTTGGGAGGCCGTGGCCCATGGGCGGATCGGGTGAGGTCAGGAGTTCAAGAGCAGCTTGGCCAACATGGTGAAACCATGCCTCTACTGAAAATACAAAAATTAGCCGGGTGTGGTGGCGGGCGCCTGTAATCCTAGCTACTTGGGAGGCTGAGGCAGGAGAATTGCCAAACCCAGGAGGTGGAGGTTGCAATGAGGCAAGATTGTGCCAATGCACTCCAGGCTGGGCAACAGAGGGAGACTCCATCTCAAAAAACAAAAACAAAAACATGTACATTTCTGACACGCATTCTAGGTGATTCTTTGTTTTGCTTT
The DNA here is from genome assembly GCA_963573385.1 of Cacajao melanocephalus. Taxonomy (NCBI): domain Eukaryota; kingdom Metazoa; phylum Chordata; class Mammalia; order Primates; family Pitheciidae; genus Cacajao; species Cacajao melanocephalus. The sequence goes on along the minus strand of CAUYLG010023327.1, from coordinate 15,137 downwards.
GATGGAGTCTCACTCTGTTTCCCAGTCTGGAGGGCAGTGGCCCAAATCTCAGCTCACCGCAATCTCTGCCTTTTGGGTTCAAACAATTCTCCTGCCTCAGCCTCTCGAGTAGCTGGGACTACAGGCACATGCCACCATACCCAGCTAATTTTTTTTTCTTTTCTGAGACGGAGTCTCGCTCTGTTTCCCAGGATGGAGTGCAGTGGCGCGATCTCAGCTCACTACAACCTCCGCCTTCTGGGTTCAAGTGATTTTCCTGCTTCAGCCTCTCGAGTCTCTGGGACTACAGGTGCGTGCCACCATGCCTGGCTGATTTTTTTGTATTTTTAGTAGAGACACGGTTTCACTGTGGTTAGCCAGGATGGTCTCCATCTCCTGACCTCATGATCTGCCCTCCTTGGCCTCCCAAAGTGCTGGGATTACAGGTGTGAGCCACCGAGCCTGGCCCATGCCCAGCTAATTTTTGCATTTTTAGTAGAGACAGGGTGTCACCACATTGGCCAGGCTGGTCTCAAACTTCTGACCTCTGGTAATCTGCCCGCCTTGACCTCCCGAAGTGCTGGGATTACAGGCATGAGCCACTGTGCCCAGCCAACATTCTAGGTGATCCTAACACAGGTAGTTCTGGTTCTTCCTTGAGCAAAGGGGCTTGGCCTCCTCCCAGTTGGGGAACATGCAGTTCTCCCTCTGGGTGGCCCTTCCCCACAAGGAACTGGCTGTGGGTCTGGCAGGCCTGGGTTTTATCAAGCTCAGGACTAGCATTTTCTCTCTGTGAGATGTGGAGGCAGATCTGAGTCCCCTGAGCCTTGATTTCTTTACCTGTTAAATGAATCCAGCAAGGCCCACCACCCCAGAGAGTGACACACAAGCAGCATTCGGTACCAAGTCCCCAATCCTCATCACTTTGTGACTATGTTAAGAATGAAAACTGGGTCTGCATCCACCCAGGTCACTGTACCCGAGACGGGTCTGGAGAGTGCACAGCAGGTGCAAACAAGCGGGGCTGGCCACCTACCCCTCAAAGTCCTCATTGAGCTGCTCGCAGAAGCCATTGATGCTGGCCCAGTCGAACTCCTTGTTCAGGGGATTCGTGGCTCTGTCTGGAAAAGGAGAGCAGGGGTCACTGTGGCCCAGCAGTGGGATCCCTGCTCTTCCGCTCCTGACTCTGGCAAAGGTATGGTCAGGAGTGGGAGAGGAATGTGACTGAGCACGTGGGAAAGCTCTCCCCTTGCCTTCCTGCCCCGACAGCCTCAAGACCTGAGTGTAATGAACAGATGAGCACAGCTGCCCTCCAAACACGTTAGAGACTACAGTCAGGGTCCTTCCCCTCCCCTCCACTCCTCCCACCCCTGCAGCTGGACCCCTCATGCCAGCCCCACCTTCTCTGATTTGGCTGAGTACAATGTCCCCACAATTCCCATGGAATTGGAATTTATGCTGAGGAGATCCAGAAGTAAGGGAGAAAACATCACGGTCCTGCTTTCAAGGAACTGTGTAGCTGGGAAGTGGGCCACGGGAAGCTAGGTTCTCAATAAAGTGTGACAGAGGGACGCCAAGGAGCTGTGGAAACCGGGAGGAGGGGACTCAGTTCAGTTTCAGTCCGGGGAGGCTGCCTGGAAGAGGCAACACACAAGCAGGGACCAGGAGGACTCACCCAAGCTGGAGCTGGCCCACCTCTGACCCCGCTCACGGCTGCATGGCCACGAAAGATGCGGGTAACCGCGCAAGGCAGACCGTGAGGGGCCTCAGTAAGGACTGTGAGTTTTACCTCCTGCCAGGTTCAAAAAGCCCTCATTCCCTTGGAAGTGGCTCAGGTGTCCCTTTCCCTAATCCTCTCCTCCTGCCCAGGGTAGCAGTGCTGGGTCAGTTCTCTCTTCTGTGTCCCCCAGCTGGCTACGGCACTGAACCCCGCCACTCATGTCCACACCTGTCTCCCCTCGGCAAATGAATGAATGCATGAGCAGTCAGCTGCAGGCAGGCAGGGGTGAGGTTCTGGGGAAGTCTGAATGCAGAAATGGGCAGTGGCAAAAAAAAGAGGGCAGATAGGTCTACTTCTAAGAAGTAGGTGGTAAACATGACCAGAGAGCTACCCCTTTAACCCCCAATACTGGTTAAACAACAATCTAGGTTACATGCTTCCCTGAACCTCCATTTCCCCAACTTGTAAAGTTGAAGTGCAATATAGATTTTTTTTTTCCAAGACAAAGTCTTGCTCTGTCACCCAGGATGGAAATGTATGGAGTGGATGGAGTGCAGTGACAAGATCTCACAACCGCCGCCTCCCAGGTTCAAGCAATTCTCCTGTCTCAGCCTCCCGAGTAGCTGGGATTATAAGCATCTACCACCATGCCTAATTTTTTTTAAATGCTTTAAAAATTTTTAGTAGAGATGGGGTTTCACCATGTTGGTCAGGCTAGTCACAAACTCCTGACCTCAAATGATCTGCCCACCTCAGCCTCCCAAAGTGCTGAGATAACAGGTATGAGCTACTGCGCCCAATCTAAATGTAGATTTTGGACGACAAAATATTTTTGCACGGGAAGGCCATGGGGGCAGCCAGAGCCCGATCTTCATTTCTCCACAGCCGGCCTGTAAGCATCATGCCTTCCCATCCAGTTCCGCCCAAGCCTGAGCACCGAGCTGGGGTTGTGGAAGGACCCAGCCCAGGCGGTAGAACAGAGAAGGATCCGTGGACAGGAGGCTGAGGACTGACCCAGACTGTGGCGCCTACCCTGGGCCATACGTTATGGCAGGGGGCCCAAAGCCCTGGAATTCCAGTGGCTGGCAGCCATTCATCCAACTCAGATTTAAGTATTTTGGGTGCTGGGGCTCCAGCAGTGAACAAAGTCCCTGCCCTCCTGAAGCTCACTGCCCAGCAAGAGAAACAATGAATATTCAGAATAACAAACCCCGTGTACTGCAAGTGGTTGCGAAATGTTACAGAGCAAAGCAGAGCAGGGAGCAGTGCAGAAAGCCTGGGGGGTGGGGGGATGCTCTCCGGGAAGGCTCAGAGCCCTGGGGAGCTGCTCTCTGGGAGGGCTCCCAGAGATAATGCTGAGTTGAAATCAGAAGGACAAATGTTCTCTCTGGATCTAGATATCTGTTACAGGAGCCCCACAAGACTCTCCAGACCCTCAGAGAAATGAAGCCCCTGTTGACCTCCTGCGATACCATGAATATGACCCTCCCCACCCCAGGGGTAAGGGTAACTGTCTACTCTGCCTCCGAGTCCCCAAAGCCTGGGGAACACCAGTCTAAAGTTAGAATCACTGCCCATTCAATGACATCCAGCTAGAAGACCCTAAAACAGGAAGTCCCTTCAAGTGTCAAAGACATGTGAGTCGGAGTGAGGTCAGAGAAGCTGCTCCTGGGTCAGACGCCAGTGAAGAGGAAGCGCGGGCATCATGAGACATCATGTTTCTCCCCCTGCATCCGGCTTAAAGCCAGGGCCTCCAGGTCCAAGGAAAGCTGACTGACCTCCTTGGCCCTTGGCCCCTGACCCTCAGCCCTCTTAATTCTACCAGGGAGGGGAGTGCCCTTTCTAGCAGGCAGTTGGGGAGAACACTGAGAGAGGAAGGGAGGTGTTTCACAGCAGGGTAAGACTCCACCCTGTCACTCCACAGTGCTGGCAATAACAGCAGTTACCTCAACAGCCTGGACGCCTGTAAACTCAGCACTTTGGGAGGCCAACGTGGGCAGATCACCTGAGGTCAGGAGTTTGGGATCAGCCTGGCCAACACGGTGAAACCCCGTGTCTAATAAAAATACAAAAATTAGCCGGGTGTGGGGTGCATGCCTGTAATCCTGGCTACTCAGGAGGCTGAGGCAGGAGGATCACTTGAACCTAGGAGGTGGAGGTTGCAGTGAGCTGAGATCACGCCATTGCACTCCAGCCTGGAGGACAAGAGTGAAACTGTGTCTCAAAAAAAAAAAAAAAGAAGCTACCCTTTACCTCCACCCTCCACAAAGGAAGAGGGAAGATCTTACAATTCTGCAAGGACACAAAGGGGAAGGAAAGGAGAAAATCCCAGCCCCAATGTATAGGGCCCAGCCAAACCCAGTTATCTCTAACTTCTGCCTGCTTTTAGACTCTCTGGATTAGACTCTCTGGACTCTCAGAAAACCCCCACTGTTGCTAAACCTGAGAATGTTTTTTATGACCCACAGCTCAAGTCCTGTGTCTGAGATCAGTCAGCCCCAGTTGCTGCTGAGACCCAGGTGGACACTTGAGGTGTTCACAACAGTCGAGGTGCCCCTTTTCCATCCCCTTCTCCTCTGCTGGCCAGAGTGACTCTGAAACAGCCCTGGAGATGATGTGGTTCTGGGGCCAACCTCATGGTTCAACTCTGATCAAACCTGGCTTAAAAGGGGCCACCATGACCCCAAACCACGCTGCTGGTGTGCTCGGGTCCAAGAGGCTTCTCTGAGGCCCTGGCAACAACAGGGCTCTAACAGCAGTTAAAACCTTGGGAGAGAGCCTTCACTAGACCAGGGAGAAGCCAGCCACGGTTTTCAGGGGCAGAGTCCAGGAGCACGGCTGTGAGAACGGAGAATCATCAGGGCTGCGGGTTAAGGAGCTCGGGTGGAGAGTTTGGGGCTAGGAAGCCTAAGCAATAGGAAACTGTGTCTGAGGAGAAATAAGAAAAAAAAGGGGTGCAGAGGCCTTTGAAGGAAGTTCAGCAAGAACTGGGAAAGGCATCTTGGAGACTGAGGGTCGAGGCTGAGGGTAGTGACAGGGAGCTTGGAATTATTAAACTTCTGGAGTATAAGACCAGACCTTCCCAAGCCTGCAGGGTGTGGGGGTTTCCTCACTGTGTGGCCAGAGACCGGGAGCGGGCGGCGGGAGGAATCATATGGGGCAGTAGGTCCTCCCTTCCTGGATCGGGTAATGAGCAGATGTGAGTAGTTGTGGGTACCAGGAACGCCATGCAGGGCCAGAGAGTGCAGGGCCTGAGAATAGCAGGGACCCTCCCTCCCGAGTACGACATGCTACCCGGGGGGCTGCTACTCCGTGGAGCAACGTGAGCCTGGGGGGGGTTGGAGGCTGTCCTTTCCGTCCTAGGGGTTCCCGGCGCAGCTCACTCCCCCTCCCAGGGGTCGTGGCCCAGGGACCGGATGGGTGGGCGGCGCCAGCTCCCACCGCGGGGCCGCGCAACAGCAGGGGTCCTCCATAGCTACAGGGTCTGAGGGGCCGACTCAGGACACCGCCCCTCCCGGGCCGGGGGCGGGGCGTGAGGAGGGGGCGCCCCGTACCCCGCCCCCGCCGGGAAGGGGACCGCCTCGTGCCCCCGGTTCCGGTTCCGGTCCGGCCCGCGCCCCTCCCGGACACTCACTGATTCGCGCCTCCAGAGTCTCCGGCTCCATCGCGGGCTCCATCCGCCACGGGCCCCCAGCCTCGGCACCGCCCCCCGCCCCCTGTAGCTCTCGCGGGACCTCCTGGGCACCGCCCTCCGCCGATTAAAGGGGCAACGTCCGCCCCGACGCGCGGGTGCGGCGCACGGGTGCGCTCGGCACCATAGAGAGGTCGACGAGCTCGCCTAGAGCGTCACCTACTCGCCCAACCCCTCCCTCAAGTGGCGTCTACGTCGTGGCTGGGACCGGCCGCCTGCCTTCCCGTTCCCGGCGCTCAGGCAGGAGAGGAAACGGAGAGACTGGAGGCTAAGGGCAGCACCATGGAAACCCCAAGAGATGCTCTAAGTCGTTCTGCGTCACGGAGATATTTGTGACCGCCTCCGGAAGAAAGCTTTGCGGCCATGTTGCTGAGGGGCTCTGAGGTCACTTCCGGAGCCCTGAGCGGGTAGTTCCGCTTATAGGCGAACGTGGGAGAATCCCTTAAAGGGGCGATAAGGTGCATTGGCGGCTGTGAAAATGACGAAAATAAGTCAGTTTCTTTCTTTTTTTTTTTTTGAGATGGAGTCTTGCTCTGTCACCCAGGCTGTAATGCAATGACGCGATCTGGGCTCACTGCAAACTCTGCCTCCCGGGTTCAAGCGATTCTCCTGCCCGAGCCTCCTTAGTAGCTGGGATTACAGGCGCCCACCACCACGCCCGGCTAAGTCGGTTTCTTGAGTGTTTACAGTATTCTGTGCGTTGTCCTAAGCACTGTTGGCAGTTAAGCTATTTACTCTTGTCTCCTTACAAAAAACCCACCAGATAATTAGTCGGCCTGAGGCTGCCCAAGTGGCAGGGCCTGAACCCTGTACTGTCTCCTCCATTCATTAATGAACTCTTTGCATTTGCTTTGCTCTGTGATGGGCACAGGAGGAGAAAGACAAGGCCAGATATTTATTAAACAGTGTGATAGGGGAAGCCCACGGGGTAGTGGGAACACAGGAGAGGCCTCCTCCCCCAAACCAGCGTGGGGTGGATGGGGGTGTTGTCAGGGGAGGTGTCGTGTCAGGGAGGTTTCACAGAAAGTGATACTGTATTTGGCCGAAAGACAGTCGGATTTCTCCACGTAGAGCTTGTGCGAAAAGATATTCAGGGAGGAAAGGAAGGATGAGTCCAGGGAGTTTGAAGTATTTCAATACGGCTCCCAGAGGGTATTTGCAGGAGATGCCTTGGAATTAGGCTGGGGCAAGATCACCAGGTCAATGTTTCTTTTCTTTTTTTCCTGTAAGCTGCGTTGGAGGTGTCATTACAGTTTAACGGCTGGTAGCAGTCAGGCTTTTTTTGTAGAAAGGTCCAGGCAGCAGTGGAAAGAAGATACCGGTGGGCGCCAGACTGGAATCGGGGAGGACAATACGAACAGACTTCCTAAGCTCGACGCCTTTTCTCGTATATCTCCCTCCATCAAAGACGTCCCTCACCTTGTGACGTCACGACTTGGCGACGCCGGGTCCCCGATTCGCCTGGGTGCATCGCGCTCCGTCCGTCGCCTTCTGTCGGCCGGCTGGGAAACCGGCCCGTGGCGAACTCCAGCGTTCTGTGCTTGGGAGGGTTAAAGCTCGACTGAGACTAGGGAATCTGGCGAATCCGGTTCTGCCTTGGCGAGTGACCTCGACTCACCTTGCAGAACCGCAGTAATCTCATCCGGGAGATGAGGAGGATGTTTTAGGTTAGTTTTTCCCCTAAACTCAACCATTCAGCGACTGGGATGCATTTCTAAATTCTCTCCCACAGGCCATTGAGATTATACAGGGAAGTGATATGTACGTTTATTGCATTCCTCGACAAAAGCTGCAACACAGTGTATACTTATAGCTTTTTGTCTTTTATTACTGAAATGTTTCCTGAACCTTCTACAGTCCCCCTCCAAGAAAGGATTGCGTGTTCTCCCCCGTATCTCTCCTCCAAGTTTGCAAGTATGCCTACCTCCCAGCTCCTCTTCCCTGACCCCAGCCCTCCTTCACCAACGTTTCCAGTGTTGGAGGGGTTTCCTAGGAAAGAGCTGAGGTGTTGAATCCTTAGAGGTCAGCATGGCTCAGTTGATTGTAGCTGAGCTTTACCTGCCCTTCTCAGGGGTTCCTCAAGTCTCTCAGGCCTGAAGCCATAAGTGGGGAGCTGGGGTCAAGTTCTGCTTTATTTCCAAAGTGCCGCAGGCTCTGCTGTGCTGGTTTTCTCTGGGTGACCACATATGTCAGTCTCTTAGGCTGGGCACGGGGGTCTCACAACTGTAATCTCAACACTTTGTGAGGCTGAGGCAGGAGGATCACTTGAACCCAGGAGTTTGAGACCAGCCTGGGCAACCAGAAAAAAAAAAATAGTGCTGAGCATGGTGGTATGCACCTATAGTCCCAGCTACTCCATATGGTGGGAGGATCACTTGAGCCCAGGAGATCAAGGCTGCAGTTAGCTGGCCCCAGAATGTCTGCCCAAAATTAGAGAACCTTAACCTCTGCTCGGTCCACCCCATGCTCCCCAAGCCAACATTTCCTGCCTGCTCTGGCTCCCCAAGACCTTAGATCTGAGATGAGCTTATGTAGACTCACTTCAAGGTCTGACTACGTGGTATGGATCATCTCTGCTGCAGAGTGGGACTCTGGTCCCCAGGTTCCTCCGCCCCAGCTCTTCATAATATCAGCCTCTCCCTACTCTAGGTGTTTAAGTATATCAGGCGGGGTCATGTTTGTCAGTGACTGAATTGTGTGTCAACCCAGTTGGGGGACAGATGGGGCTGGGGAATGATGAGTCTGAGAAACTCCCTTTTCCCCACCCCCAACGCCTTTTCATTGGGTAGGAAGATGTAAATTACAGGGGTGTGGACACTGAGGCTCTTGCTATGCCCTTACCCCACTGGCCAGAAGAAAATAGACACCCCGGATTTCACCAATGGGAAGGCAATATGCAAATACTGCCGTGTTTTAGTTGGCTGATGGCCAGTGCTACTTTTCATTCTTGTGCTCTAGCACTTGGAGTTTACAGCATGACTTTGAGGTCGGGGTTACATAAGAAAGCAATTAATGATTCAGTGCCCACTTTGTGCCAAGTCCTGTGGCAGGAGAGGAGAGGACGTTGTGGGGAATAAGAGAAGCAAGGCCCTGCCCTGGTAGAATTTACATTCAAGTAAACTACTCAGCCTATAAATGAACAATATATTTTCAGATCGGATGGTGCCACAGAGACAATCAGCCGAGAAGCTGTAGGCTGGCAGGGCTGGCATAAGTCCTGTGTGGGTTTATTCAAACTGCTGCAGAGGAGGGTGAGAGACCAGTTACCCTACAGGTGGCTAAATGAGGGTAAGATTAGAAGGGGCAGTGAATGGAAAATGAGGAGGAATTTCCTCTGCAAAGGTGGCTGGGAGGAGATGGTGTTTGCTAAATAAAATCTTTTTATTTATTGTTGAGATGGAGTCTCATTCTGTCCCAGGCTGGAGTGCAGTGGCGTGATCTTGGCTCACTGCAACCTCTGCCTCCCAGGTTCAAGCAGTTCTCCTGCCTCAGCCTCCCAAGTAGCTAGAATTACAGGTACACACCACCATGCTCAGCTAATTTTGTTTGTTTGTTTGTTTGTTTATTTTTGAGATGCAGTCTCGCTCTGTCACCCAGGCTGGAGTGCAGTGGCACAATCTCAGCTCACTGCAACCTCCACCTCCTGGGTTCCAGCGATTCTCCTGCCTTAGCCTCTCGAGTGGCTGGGACTACAGGCATGCACCACCATGCCCAGCTAACTTTTGTATTTTTAGTAGAGACGAGGTTTCACCATGTTGCCTGTGCTGGTCTCAAACTCCTGACCTCCAGTGATCCACCCACCTGGGCCTCCCAAAGTGCTGGGATTACAGGCATGAGCCACCACGGCGGCTCTACTAAATAAAGTCTTTAGAATCGGGGAGGATGGCAAGGCTGGAGGGAAGGAAGTGCAGGGCAGGATAGTGCAGAGCTGTGTGACTTTGGGTAAGTCACTTCACCTCCCCAGCCTCTGTTGCTGGAGGGTTAGAAATAACATGTACATGGCTGGGTGCGGTGGCTCAGGCCTGTAATCCCAGCACTTTGGGAAGCTGAGGCGGGTGGATCACCTGAGGTCAGGAGTTCAAGACCAGCCTGGCCAACATGGTGAAACCCCGTCTCTACAAAAATACAAAAATTAGCCCGGTGTGACGGCAGGTACCTGTAATCCCAGCTACTTGGGAGGCTGAGGTGGGAGAATCACTTGAACCCAGGAGGCGGAGGTTGCAGTGAACTGAGATCAAGCCACTGCACTGTAGCCTGGGAGACAGAGGACACTCCATCTCAAAAAACAATAAATAAATAAATAAATAACGTCCATTACCTAGCACGTGGTAGGCACTCTATAAATTCTAAATAAAGAAGTCTCCACCAGTCTGGGCAATATGGTGAGACCCTGTCTCCATAAAAAATTTTAAAAATTTGCCCGGCATGGTGGTGTGTGCCTGTGGTCCCTGCTACTTGAGAGGCTGAGGTGGGAGGATGGCTGGATCCCGCAGGTTGAGGCTACAGTGAGCTGTGATGGCGCTGCTGCACTCCAGGCTGGGTGACAGAGACAGGCGCTATCTCAAAAAGAAAAAAAAGGCTCCAAATGGTGGCTGCTATTGGTATATTGGGAGAGGCCCTCAGGTTCATTCCCTCGATTTAGGGCTTTGGTCTTACCCTTTTGCTTCCCTTCCCCCAAAGCATATACCTTCAAAGCACCTGTCTTCACCTCTCCCCGCCTTGTCCTCCCTACAGCCCTGCACACTGGCACTTTGTCTCCCTGCCTTCCTGCAGGACAAAGACTTCAAGGACAGCAGGAAAGACTTGGATCAGCTCCAAGGAAGGACTTCCTTGTCTTTCTATTAGAGTTGCAGCTGCTGGGGGGAGGGGATCAGAATGTAGTGCTCACAGAGTTCGAGAATTCTGGAGAAGGAAGAAATCTTGGAAATCACCTATCTAGTCCACAGCATTTTCATCTTTTGTGGCAGATACTCAATTTAAGAAATACATTTACATCAGGATGGGGTAAATTCAGGTTTTGTGGAGCCTGAAACTCATAAAAAAAATTGGGAAACTTCTAAGAAAAAAGGATATAAAATGACTAATGCAAAATTATGTATTTATTTAGAGTGAGAAACAAATCACAGACTTTAAAATGTTGGCAAATACCATAATCATTAAATCAGAGCAATGATATTTTTACTTAAGCACCTGACATGCCTCCGTAATAGATTTTTCTCTACAGTCTTGGGCTACATGCTTGTTATGTAGCAATGATTTTATTTTACATTCTATTTCTGTTTTTAACTTTTTGAGATAAAGTCTCATTGTGTCACTCAGGCTGGAGTGCAGTGGCATCGACCTCAGCTCCCTGCAACCTCTGGTTCCTGGGTTCAAGCGATTCTCCTGCCTCAGCCTCCCAAGTAGCTGGAACTATAGGCATGTGCCACCACGCCTGGCTAATTTTTGTATTTTTGGTAGAGGTGGGGGTTTCACCATGTTGGCCAGGCTGGTCTGGAATGCTTGACCTCAGGTGATCCACCCACCGCATCCTTCCAAAGTGCTGTGATTTCAGGCATGAGTCACCACACCCAGTCCTGTTGTTTTGTATTTTAAGGAGAGACCAGGTTTCACCATGTTGGCCAGGCTGGTCTTGAACTCCTGGCCTGAAGTTATCTGCCCGCCTTGGCCTCCCAAAGTGCTGGGATTACAGGATGACCTACCATGCCTGGCCTCTATTTTTATTTTTTTAGAGATGGGGTCTTACTTTGTCATCCAGGCTGGAGTGCAGTGTCATGATCATAGTTCACTGCAGCCTTGAACTTCTGGGCACAAGCAATCCTCCTGCTTCAGCCTCCCCAGTAGCTGGGACTACAGGCATACACCACCATGCCCAGTTTATATTTTCTTTCTTTCTTTTCTTTTTTTGAGAAAGAGTCTGGCTCTTTTTCTTTTTTTGAGAAAGAGTCTGTGTCATGTTGTGTATGCCTTGAAAATCATGAGGTGTAGAACATTTGCTGTTTGCAGCACTGCTTCAGGTTTGTGCTCTGCAAAAAAGGCATTCTGATTAATTTGACAGCCTGTGATTGCTAACAAAAAACCAAATCTTGCGTGGTACACTTGTAATTACATATACAACGTTATTAACTATATTCCCAATAGGCAGGAATTCTGTTCTAACCAAGTATCAGTGGGAACTGAATCATCCATTTAAAAGTTAATGCATCTGATCATTGGAAGAATGTTCTTTTTTTTTTTTTTTTTTTTTTGAGACGGAGTCTCGCTCTGTTGCCAGGCTGGAGTGCAATGGCGCAATCTCGGCTCACTGCAACCTCTGCCTCCCAGCTTCAAGCGATGCTCCTGCTTCAGCCTCACAAGTAGCTGGGACTACAGGTGCACACCACCGTGCCCGGCTCATTTTTGTATTTTTAGTAGAGATGGGGTTTCACCATGTTGGACGGGGTGGTCCCGATCTCTTGAGCTCCTGATCCGGCTGCCTCAGCCTCCCAAAGTGCTGGGACTGCAGGCATAAGCCCGCGCCCGGCCAATTGGAAGAATTTTCTACAGACTAGCTTCTGCTTCCCTGCAAGGCAGATCTTGTTTCTCCTCCCTGGACCACATTCTTTGCATGTTGGGTGTCTAGGATGTAAACCGTGGTCATAGAGTGACCCCTCTCCCTGCACGTTTAGGTCAGGATACCACGTGTGTTGGTGGAGGGCCGGGGGTAGGAGTGTTTCTGGAAGCCATTCCTACACTAGGGCCACTAGCAATCTCGTAACTATCATAGAAGTGACTGTGAACCTTAAAACTATAACCCACTGATGTCAACTTTTTTTTTGAGGAGGGGTCTCATTCTGTTGCCCAGGCTGGAGTGCAGTGGCGTGATCTTGGCTCACTGCAACCTCCACCTCCTGGACTCCAGTGATTCTTCTGCCTCAGCCTCTTGAGTAGCTGTGATTATAGGTGCACGCCACCACGCCTGGCTAATTTTTTAAAAATATATTTTTAGTAGAGGCAGGGTTTTACTATATGTTGGCCAGGCTGGTGTCAAACTCCTGACCTCAAGTGACCCACCCACCTGAGCCTCCCAAAGTGCTGGGATTATAGGCATGAGTCACCACGCCTGGCCAATTTCAAATTAAGTGTATGTTCAACTCAACCTGCCATTAGTGGGGTCTCAAAATGCTATGGCCATCTCAGTATCCCCTTCACCAGGGGAAGTGTCTTATCCTGGGAATTCTCAGTAGTCCTGTGTTGTGTATCTTTTTTTTTGAGACAGAGTCTCGCTCTGTTGCCCAGGATGAAGTGCAATGGCACGATCTCAGCTCACTGCAACCTCCGCCTCCCAGGTTCAAGCACGAAGTCAGTGCTCAGTCATCCCCTGGAAATCATGACACACTTGCACAAAGACCCACGCTCACAGATGATCATGCAGCTTTGCTCGCAAAAGTCAAAGATTAGAAACACCTAAATGTCCACCAGTAGGCGACTGGATGAAAATGTCTAAGGTGGAATATGTCGCAGCCTTTAGAAAGAGAAAAGTGTGCTGGGCACAGTAGCTCATGCCTGTAATCCCAGCACTCTGGGAGGCTGAGGCAGGAGGATGACCTAAGTCAGGAGTTCAAGACCAGGTTGGCCAACCTGGTGAGACCCCCATCTTTACTAAAAATATAAAAACTTAGCTGGGTGTGGTGGTTTACGCCTGTAATCCTAGCTGCTCACGAGACTGAGGCAGGAGAATTGCTTGAACCTGGGAGGTGAAGGTTGCAGTAGCCAAGATCTCGCCACTGCACTCCAGCCTGGGCAACAGTGAAACTCTGACACAAAAAAATTAAAAAAAAAAAAAGAGAATAGTGGTTCACTGATATGGAACAATTTCCAAGATACGTTGTTAGCATGGTGGCTCATGCCTATAATCCTAGCACTTTGGGAGGCCAAGGCAGGAGGATTGCTTAAGCCCAGGAGTTAAAGACCAGCCTGGGCAACAGGGCGAGACCTTGTCTCTACAAAAAGTATAAAAATTAGCCAGATGTGTTGGCGTGCACCTGTAGTCCCAGCTACTTGAGGTGGGTGGGGGGTGGTGGTTGAGGCAGGAGAATCACTTGAGCCTAGGGGGTTGAGGCTTCAGGGAGCCATGTTCGAGTCCTTGCTCTCCAGCCTGGGTGACAGAGTAAGACCCTGTCTGAAAAAAAGAAAAAATGTAGTGTGTCTGTCATGTTTTCACCTGCATGGCACACAGAGTATCCCTGGAAAGAGGCATGAGAAAGATATTGGCTGTGGGGGATTGAGAAAAAAAGGAGACTTGCTTTTCCCTGTGAAACCCTTTTGAGCTGTGTGAAGTGTTTTAATCACATGCTTGTCTTAATTTGTCATTTTTTTTTAAGGTAGAGAGGTTCAGCAATTGACAAGCTGTTTTTCTTCCCAATTTAGATTGTTCTTTTAGTGGCCAGCAGGGGGAGGCAAATGCTTTCTCTCTTCAAACATCTAAATCACCCTATCGACAACCACCTAAAAAAGTGGTGGCTGTAAAAAAAAAGTTGTTTATAGCCATTACTAGAGAGAAATAAAAAAAAAGTGGTGGCCGTAATCACTCCTTCAGAGGCAGGAGAATCTCTTGAACCAGCAGGCTGAGGTTGCAGTGAGCTGAGATTGCACCACTGCACTCCAGCCTGGGCGACAAAGCAGGACTGTCTCAAAAAAAAAAAAAAAAAAAGTGGTGGCTGTACTTTGTGGCAGGGGTGTGGAACTCACCTTATAAGTTGGGGCTTTAGGCTAGGTGCGGTGGCTCATGCCTGTAATCCTAGCACTTTGGGAGTCTGAGGCAGGCAGATCATGAGGTCAGGATTTCGAGACTAGCCTGGCCAGCATGATGAAACCCCATCTCTACTAAAAATACAAAAATTAGCTGGGCGTGGTGGCAGGTGCCTGTAGTTCCAGCTACTCGGGAGGGTGAGGCAGGAGAATCGCTTGCACCTGGGAGGAGGAGGTTGCAGTGAGCAGAGATCGCACCATTGCGCTCCAGCCTGGGCAACGGATCAAGACTCCATCTCAAAAAAAAAAAAAAAAAAAAATTGGGGCCTTGAAAGGCAGTGAAAATAAGTTGCTATTATGAACTCCAAGGAAACCATGATTTTAAAAAATAGCTTTATTGAAATATAATTCACACACCATACAATTTGCCCACTTAAAGTGTGAAAAATTGTTGGTATATTACACTATAAAGTCTGGGCTAGGTGGCTCATGCCTGTAATCCCAGAACTTTGTGAGGCTGAGGCAGGTGGATCACTTGAGCTCAGGAGTTTGAGACCAGTCTCGGCAACCTGGCAAAACCCAGGCTGTATCAAAAATATAAAAATTGTGGTGGTATGCGCCTGTGGTCCCAGCTACTTGGGGGGCTGAGGTGGGAGGATGGCTTGAGCCCCAGAGGGTAAAGCTGCAGTGAGCCGTGGTCATGCCACTGCACTCCAGCCTGGGTGACAAAGTGAGACCCTGTTAAAATAAAAACCAAAACCGCTTTTAATCTTAAAAAATTTTGGCAAAATATGTATAACGAAATTATTCAATCTTAACCAATTTTTTTGAGTTGGGGTCTCGCCCTGTCACTCAGGCTAGAATGCAGTGGCACAATCAAAACTCATTGCAGCCTCAAACTCCAGAGCTCATGCAGTCTTCACACCTCAGCTTCCCGAGTAGCTGGAACTACAGACACACCACCGTGCCTGCCTCCATTTTAACCATCTTTTTTTTTTTTTTTTTTTTTTTTTTTGT